>JAJOOH010010880.1:0-22696 GCA_029582605.1 Solanum gracilifrons | reverse complement strand
ATATCCTGGATTAGTCGATCATCATTTCAAGCTAATTACATTGTTGTTTTCAGGTTTGGTGAGTGTTTGATACAACTTTTAGAGAGAATTGCAACACATATCAAGTGATTACATCTCTCTACGTCAGCATTTTAAACAGATCTCCAAAAGCCTGCTCTCGTAATTGAGTTATGCTTTGTATTAGTGGTATCAATCCTCTCTTGTCTTAATTCTTTTCAGCATCTCAGATACTATACTAATCCAATGTGAGTATTCAATTTAGGTATACATTGAGAATTAATTCTTATTTCCTAGAATGTTGGATATAAATTCGTGTTCTATTAGAAACAAAAATGAACCGTGGAAGCCCTTTCATGGTTTATGTTTATGCAACTGAATCGATAAGGAGATAACCCGTGAAATGCACTTTGTTTTTTTGATGGCATAACTGAATCGATAAGGGGATAACCCATGAAATGTACTTAGTTTTTTGGATGGTTAATTGAGATTTATATTAAGGAAATAAATTTCTAATTAGTCATAAAATTATACAATTTTACCGCACTTTGAATATATACATGTTTAAATTGATAGACTAAAGCAACTCAGTAAACTAATTATTTTTTAACTTAAAGCTGATGCAAATTTTCTAAACCAGTAACTTCAAATTCTCATGAGAATTAAATGAATTGATTCTGTTGTCTTTTGGAGATTTTATTCTCGTGGAATCCAAATTTTTTCCTTACTTGCGATATATTTAAGAACTATTATGAAGACTGACAATGTAAAGATAAATATCTAAGTTGCATACAGTTTAAAAAGGAAAACTCAATCATCCATGAGTGTGATTAACTTGACTTCTTTATTCAAGGAACATTTTTCTTCTTGCTCGTTAGTTACTTCCCACTCTCTTTGCTACTTTGAGAAAGTGCTTCTTGTAATCTTGATGGTGGAACATATTGTTTTCCCATTCTCTCGATGAAGAGTGGCCTTGTACCTTCTCTGGAATGGTCACTAATATCTTCTAAAATGAATGCAGAACTCCTCAAGTGGTCTTGTGATATACTTGGTAGTTTGTTAAGTTGATTGTCCTACAATATACAAAAGAAAATAAGTCAGCTCGTTAGGTTTGATACAAACAACATAAGTAGATAATAAGAAAAGGTAATTACAATTTATTCAGTTACAAATGAGAAGCTGATCTGCATTGATATCACACTCTCAATAATGGTGTTTGAAACATACAATAAGAAAACATTTATTTTTATTATCATTATCCTTGTGAAGAAAATCATTTTATTTGATTACTTACTTCTGGTATTGCATCTAAGTGTAGAAGGGCCTTCTATTTTGACTTGTTGAAGGACTGGTATTTGTTGAACTTCAGAGTGGTTACTTCCCATTAGAATAGGGCACTCTCTACTGTTGTGCTCTAATTTTCCACATGATTCACACTTCTTTTTCTGCCCTTTCTGGATGTTTATAACAAGGTACGCTTTCTAGAATCTGATTTTTTTTTTAATTGTCTCATCAATTCCTCTCTTCCTTAGTTTCTTGGTCTAGCTGGTTGTGCTTTGTATATGGGTGGCAGAGGTGGTTCAATCCTTGTCTTAGGCCATTGCTCAATGCTGGCAATTGGCAAGATAGATGGACTATAACTTTTCATGTATTGCTCAACTGTGTAGCATTCATGAGCATATATTTTGGGTTCATCCTCTTAACCCATATAGCTGCAATAGCATGAATACAAGGTATTCCTATTAAATCCCATCTCTTACAAAAACAGGTCTTCTCCATAAGATCGACGGAGAATAGTCTAAGATAGATGTCCTCAATTTGATAGTAGAATTGGTCAGATTTAGTGGCAATACATTTAGCAGCTTTAGCGTTATTTTCCTCTAGCTTTAACACGATTTCCGCACAGATTCACTAGCTATTTCATCATACTATCCCTGTTGTTTTGAAGTCTGGACATCATATAGATCCTAATTAATTCAAGCACCGTCCAAATATACTTATCTTTTGCATGTAGTAGTACACTGTTGAATGACTCACACAAATTGTTTAATAATACATCACATTTTGGAAAGAAGAAAAAAAAACCCTTGAATAGTGGATGGGAGGTTTATTACTAAATCATTCAGGGGCTTTTGATTCTAATTTTTCCATCCGTTCTATAGAATTCATGTTTTGCCTGGTAGCTTTTTATAGGATATCTTTCATTGTTTGTCCTCGGAGACCTTCAGTTTTGAAATAGTTGTTTAGATGCCTCATACAAAATTTGTGCGCAATATCTGTCATTATTTCATCAAATGCAGATATTAAACCCTTTTACTTGTCAGAAATGAAAGCCCATGCAACATGGTTTTGTGAGATTCATAAGTCCTCATCAAGAAGTGTAAGAAATCATCTCCATGTTTCCTTCAATTCACCTTCCACTACTGCGAATGCAATAAGATACATGTTGTTTGCATCAACGCCTACCGTTGTTAATAACTGACTCCCTTTTTGGTGTCCTTTCAAATGACATCCACCAAATTTTAGTCACAATTAGCCAAGGAGCCTAATTAAATTTATTCTTGTGGGTATATGTGAAATTTCCCCTTCTTTTAATTGAATTGGGCCTCTAACTTAGTAAAATGATTAATTACTTGAGTGGATCTCTTTTAAAAACTAATTACTTATTTTAAATATACTCTTTAATTATTACCATTTATAGCAATATATAACATTACTATATATTTTATTAGATTTTTCTCTCTCGCCTCTTTCTCTTCTTTTTTTTCTCTCAGCTTTTTAATTTTTATTTCTCATTCTCGCTATTTCTCTCTTTTTTTCTTTATGTCGTTCTTTCTCCTTTATTTTCTTTTTGTTACTTTTTTTGTTGCTTTTTCTCTCTCTCTTTTTGTTGCTTTTTTCTCCTTTCTTTTTTTCTCTCTACTTTCTTTCGTAGGGTAGTCAATGATTTGTAGAATTAATAAAATTTGTGTCATAATTAATTAATTAAATAAATAATCTAATCGTAACAAATGAAGAGACATAATAAATTGCAAAATGAATTAAACTTGAATTAAAAATGTATTACATACATATTTAAGTTGAATTAGAAGAGAATTAAACATGAATGTAAAATGTAGCTAACGAAAGAGCATTCTATGTAAACTGAATGAATTTGTATCAATAATGAATTTAACAAATCAACCAATAAATTGCAAAATAAATTAAAATTGTATTTAAAAGTGTATTGCACAAATATTAAAGTTGTATTGGAAGAGAGAATTAATCATGAATAAAAAACGTAACTAATGAAAGACTAGACAATAATGATCTATAGAATAAATTAAACTTGTATCAATAATGAATTAAACAAGTAATCCAATAGTAACAAATAAATCAAAAAATTGCAAAATAAATTAAATTGCTTTAAAATTGTATTACACAATATTAAAGTTGAATTAGAAGAGAGAATTAAGAATGAATGAAAAACGTAACTAACGAAAGACAAGACAACTATCTATAAACGGTATTAAACTCGTATTATTCATGAATAAAACTTATATTATATTATAAACATTATGTATTAAAAATGTATTGTGCATGTCTTATAAATGTATTACTCCATTAGTGTGTTACCTAAATTATTCTTGTTGGTATCCGTCAGAAAGGAATACGTATTATAAATGTATTATTCATGTATAAAACATGTATTATATGTGTCTTATAAATTACTTGTGGTTTGTATCACTAAGAACGTGAGTAATGTTTGCAATATGTATTAAAAATGTATTGTGCATTTATTATAAATGTATTATAACTGTGTTACCTAAATTATTTTAGCTGATATCATTAAAAAGGGAGTAAAGTTTGCAATATATATTATAAATATAGGATGTATTGTTCATGATTTTAATACAATTATGAAACATTTCTAATACAACTTTAATACAAACGCGATATAGTTCTATAAACTTCATCCTTTTCGAGTTTCAATCTAATATTTTTCCTAAAATCAATCCTAAACTTAACCAAACCCTATTAAAATTGAGATATAAACTCCAAACGATATTTTTAATTATTTGTAGGAACAACCTATCCAAACTAATCGCAAACGAAAGAGCAGTAAATGATTCGTAGACTGCATAAAACTTGTATCAATAATTAATTAGACAAGTAATCTAATCGTAACAAATGAAGAGACATAATAAACTGCCAAATGAATTAAACTTGAACTAAAAATGTATTACACACATATTAAAGTTGAATTAGAAGCGAATTAAACATGAATGCAAAATGTAGCAAACGAAAGAGCATTATGTGATTTGTAAACTGAATAAAACTTGTATCAATAATGAATTAAACAAGTAATTCAATCATAACAAATCAACCAATAAACTGCAAAATGAATTAACTTGTATTAAAAGTGCATTATACAAATATTAAAGTTGAATTAGAAGAGAGAATTATGCATGGATAAAAAATGTAACTAATGAAACACCTGACAATGATCTATAGAGTGAATTAAACTTATATCAATAATGAATTAAACAAGTAATTTAATAGTAACAAATAATATTAAAGTTGAATTAGAAGAGAAAATTAACAATGAAAAACGTACTAACGAAAGACAAGACAATAATCTATAGACTGAATTAAACTTGTATTATTCATGAATAAAATATGTATTATATGTGTCTTATAAATTATTTTGGTTTGTATCTCTAAGAACATGAGTGATGTTGGGTATCATGTATGCTCTGTCGATATAGGGACAGAAGAAGTATTAGGTTAAAAATATATATAAGATTCATTAAATTTGTTTAAAATTCAAGTCAACAATTGTAGGAGGAATGATGTCATAGGCAAGATATATTGTGTCTATGTTATAAATGTATTACAAGTTTGTTACTTAAATTATTTTGGTTGATATCACTAAAAAAGGAGTGAAGTTTCTAATATGTATTATGAATGTATTGTTCATGATTTTAATACAATTGCGATACAGTTTCATAAATTTCACCTTTTTCGAGTTTCAATCTAATATTCTCCTAAAATCAATTATAAACTTAACCAAACCCTCTTGAAATTGAGATATAAACTCCAAACGACATTTTCAATTATTTGTAGGAACTACCTATCCAAACTAATCACAAATTCGTAAAATTCAAATAATGAATTCAAAATTTGAAGCTTTATAATGACTATCAATGGTGAACCCTTGCTTCTGCTTAAAAACGTGATTTTGTACAAATTTTCGGTCTTTCTATTCCTCTTTTCATCTTGTTTTTGGGTAAAAATAGTGAAAAATATGGGCAAAAACTGATTTGAGGATAGTTATTTATATGAAAAGTTTAAAGAAGAAGAATAAAAAAAAGAAGAGGAGGAAGATAAATAATGTCAGAGAAAGAGACGAAGAAGCAGAAGAGTAAAAAGAAGAGGAAAAATGGCTGAGACGAAGAAGCAGAAGAGTAAAAAGAAGAAGAGGAAAAAGGGCTGAAAAGAGGCGAAGACCGTACAATTTTCTTAATTCCAAAATAATGTTATATTTAGTTAGAAAAATTATGTTGCCATATATGGTAAATATTTTTATAATATAGCATATTTATGTGATTTACCCATAGTAAAATCAGCCAATATTTGACCCATTTTCAATGACCAGCCCACTCTTCTTCTAAAAGAGAGGCCCAGACCCATTTTGTTATTCTTCATTCCAACAAAACAAGATGCGCTCAACGTCGCGAACCCAACGAACAGTCTAATTCCCAATTTTATCTGTCATTTTCCTCTTTTCTCCTTCAATTCGTACTCTCCGCCTGCATAGCACGAGCTCGAAGACGCCTCAAGCTTCTCTACGGTAATATCCTTCTGATTTTCAATTTTCCTTTTCCAATTTCGTTCAAAATAAGTACGAATTCGTTTATCCTCTTAAGATTTTTGAATTTGGGATTCAACCACATTGGTTCTATCCTAGAAATTCCCCTCAAATCTCTCCTATAAAAATCCCCTCTCTTCACAGAGACGGTTTGGATACCTAAGAGTACCCCTTTAAGGTTTGGGAATTCGGAGTGTCTTCTCAACTCGCTGCCCGGAAAGAAAGAGGTAAATTCTTTCTTGTATCTTGCAGTAATTCACATCTTATGATTAAAATCGCGAAATGTTATTTTCATTAGATTTGAACCTACCTTGGTTACTTCTTCTTATTCTTTCTCTCTTTGTATGTTAAATCGAAGAGATTCAATGGTCAAGACCGTCTTATCTTGATTCTTTTATCACTTCTAAGATGATCTCAGGCCTAGTAGTAAAAATTCCAGAAAAAAGAAAAGGGTTTCTGTTCGCATTTTGAGAACTAAAGTAGTCTATATTGACTTATAGCTATACTCCCTGTTGTGATGGCTAAACTGCCCAAATAGGAATTTGTTTGTTTATTTTCTCTCTTCCTCGTGTATTAGTTTACACCTACCAATGTGTTTCCAAACCATGATTAAGAGAATGATTTGCTTTCTATGTGTTCACATCCATGTGTCACTGTTTTATTTTGTTAAGTCAGTGACCAAAATGTTGAAGCACATACACATTTTAGTCAGGTCAAGTTACCGGCTTAGAGGCAAACATGGAGAAGTCCCACATTTTTATAATAAAGGTAATTGGGGAGACTAAAGAAGGAATACTCAATAGAATTGAATTTACACTTGGCTCATTTCAATCATATACTTGGGATTACCTCTGTTCTCCAAGAAGTGGTCGAAGATGAAATGTCATCAATTGATTGCCAAAATAACCCCGCGGATAACGGTCACTTATTCGAAGAAGTTATCATACACCCGAATATTACAAGTGATAACATCAGTGCTATATTCGTTACATAGCGCTTTTGGGGATTTGTCTTTATACTACCCCAAAATGTTGTTTAAGAGGTGAATAAAATTTGTAAACACCTATATTTGTAAGTCACACTAAAGTCTGTTACTTTTTATAAATTAATAAAAATAATATATATTTTTTATCAACACCCTATTTTTTATTTTTTTTTAACCAGAATTTTCTGGGTTCAAAGACCCATTTTATTGATTGAAAAGTCTTGAACAAAAAATAGAAATAAAAAAAATAAAAACAAAATAAAAACAAAAACGGAATGGCTCAAAGCCCAAAATACAGCCTCCACATTTCCTAATGTAGACTTGTACCTATCAGGTGAATCCTCAATAATCGACCCTCTCCCCATTGAAATCGCTGTGTTGTCAAGAAACTCCCAAAATTCGTGCTATATTTTGATAAAGGTCATGCTGCAATGGTGGTTCCTGTGACATGGTAGCTCTCCTTCCCTTCTATTTTGCATTTTTGATCTTGTTGTTGCCCTCTGAATCTTATCCCTGTTGCGTAGGTGAGCTTCCTCCCCATCTATTCAGCTCTTTTTATGCGGATCCGAGGTGATGGCTCTTTCTCTTCTCATCTTGAGCTCCTGTAATATCGTCCGCAATTGATGCCTGTTTATTTGAAAAAAATTGGTAGTTGTGGTTAAATGTAGCTTCTTCCTGGCATACTTTTATTAATTCCTAGCTATGTACTTCTCATTTCCTCATAAGGGAAGGCTCTGTAATTATCTGATAACATATCTTCTGTGATTGTATCTTTGCTGCTTTCAATTTGGAATCGTGATTTTCCTCGTTCTGATCCTTAAGACTGGTACTTGGCTTTTGTCGCTGTTTAATTGTCGCCTCATGTTGCTTGGTAGATCCACAAACTCTGTATAAATTTATCAACACCCTAATTAGGATAGTGCAACTTATATTGGACCCTTTTCCGATTAGAGAAATTTCAATAAATAATAGTGATGGTTCCATATCAGAGTGCAAAGCTAAAGTGCAAAGAAAAGAAAGAGATGGTGAAAGTAGTAGTGGGAGAAGAAAGTCAGGTCAAATTAGCTGAAAATCGGCTTAGCAAATCTGGACTCCCTTGTCAGGTATATTAGAAAAATAATAAATTCATGTATGAATGACCAAAGCTGTATATATATAAGGATAATTTGTTTCGACAGGTAGGGCTTGTAATTGGGAATTTAAGTGGGAAATTAGATCGAGGATTCATATTCGATTTAATCCCAACACCGCTGAATGACAACGGTGAGCCGGCATGTTCCATAATTAGCGGGGCTAAAGATGATCGGAAAAAGGCATCCAAAGGGAAGTCACTCCCTCATTCTTCCGCATTATTTATTGACAAAGATTGGCTTGCTGAACACGCTCGTCAGGTTCACTTTTTACCCTTCTCTATTTTATAATTACAAATTCACATTCTACATCACTAGAATTATATTAGGTTACTACTTCTCCTATCTTACTTACTTCCACCCATTGCCAAATTGTGTGGAAGAATTTGTATGAACTACTCTGGAAATCCATGTATTTTATTTTTTTGATAACCATTATGTCTGGTCAAGCTTGCACACATATTGACTAATTCCATAATTTTTCTGCCTCCTCTCACTAGTAATATGTATTAGGTAATTTTGTCTACCAAGGCTAGGCCAGATGAGAAGAAATCACCTAGTGTATTGTATCTATTGAGATTTGAACTTGAGACTTCATGGTTCTGAACTCACTTCATTGACCACTAGGCCACACCCTTGGTTGCGGGAGATCCATGTATTTTCCTCAATGAATCTATGTGAGCCTATACTACTAGCCTGTTATTTGCATATTTCTATGTATTACATAAGGCAGAAAGTATATGAAAGCACCTAGTGTTCGCTAGGGACTTTGCTGCGAAGTGCAATTCAGGTGTGGGATTGGTTTAAAATAGTTGCATATGAAGAGAGAAAAATGTGATACAACAACTATGACTCAGATCCAAACAAGTTGGGTAGGCTATATGAATCCTTGCAAACCATTTTTCTCCATTTCAATTAATTTCAGGACAACATTGAACAAAAGGAAAATATAAAAAACGAGTCCACAAATAAGATTTTGTCCATTTCTTCCGCATTTGTTGATGTTTCTTCCGTTAAAGGAGATTCGAGAAAGGATGAAATAGGAAGACATGTTTCCAAACGTACCTTCGTTTAAGAGAATATTTTGTGTAGAAATCTCAAATTCGGGATCTTCTGCTATGTGAATTTCTTGAGAAATGAAGTCGAATGGTCCTTTGACCTTCGTTTGATTCCGCGAAAGCCGTAGCCCTTTAATTGCTTAGGGGAATCGGCCGAAGGCTCCGCAACATGTTGGTGAGCTTTTAGATCCCGCCAATAAAAAGTATATTCTAATCCTAACTGACATGTATGTTGTAAAGTCCATATTCATTTAGTTCAGAACCATTTTAAAGTCTTTGATTCAGATGCTAAAATGTAGTCGCAAGTTTCCGGTTTAGATTAGTGATTAGTTCTCGAATCCTAGATTTCTAATAATTATTCCTCTTCACAAACACATCATATATGATATCTTTTTTTTGGTGGTATTTAGTCATCTCTTGGGTTGTGTAAAAGAAAGAAAACATAGGTGTTCTGATGGGGCATCAACTCCAACTCAATCCCAGGAAGCTAGATGCTTAGTTGTTTTGAAAGCTAGATGCTTAGTTGTTTTGTTTAGCTGAAATTTCCTACTCCTGATAGCATTGACAGTTTTTTGGGACTCTGTTAGTTCCATGTTAGTAGTTGAGTTTTTTTGTAATAGAAGCTAACATGTTTTTTTTTGCTTCAAAACCCTATTGGCTTTTGCATTTGTAATTTGATACCTTCAGTTGTAATATATCAATGACAATATCTTACTTCATCTAAAAAAAAATATGATATCTTTATTTGGTAAAAATCACCTATGATATCTTCTAACAGTCAAAATATCATGTTACTGGCTGTATATAATGTTTAGTGCTGCCCTTTGCTTGACAGAGCTTGTGGGTGTTGAGGTGCATGTAGTAGCACCTTGATGCTTGCACCAACGTGCCTTTCATTTTCTGTGATGTCCGCAAACTATGCAACAGAAATGCTTCTACTGCTGCTACACTGTGTGATGCAAATACCTCCTCTATTTGACAAACTACCTATGTTTTCTCAACTCTGTAGCCTTGTATATGAACTTTGTTTGGAAGAATATTCAAATGGGTATAGTGGATTTAAGAAATATCTCTCGTCCTAACTATCTGGGTGTTGTGCTGGCAACTTGTCAATGGACACTAACTTCAGATTTCGTGGAAAAGGCCATCATAGTGAATCATCAAAAATATTATGAATCATGTAAATCCTCTGTAGAGCTTATGCTTTAATATATGCATTTTTCAGGTTGGGAGAATGCTAGTGGGTGGCATGAAGGTGGTTGGCATCTATGTGTGGACCAATGAGAGCTCATTCAAAAACTCAACCATCACTCTTTGTCAGGTTTTACTATCATAACTTGAAGTCAACACTATATTTTCCTCTCTGTACCCGAGGCTCTATCATAACTGCACTATTGTGTTATTTTCTGGAATAGGAGGCTCTCATGTAGTAAGTCTCTGTTGTTATGCCTTTTACGGTGAAGTTAACTTACCTTCCAGAAAATGTTTAATGAAACATGAAACTTATAATTTCCATTACTCATAATTAGTTTTCGATGTTAACTTCTGTCATTATTTGTATTCTTGCTCTCTCTCACTTGCTTATGAAATAACTGTACAGGCTGCAAAAGCAGTTGCTGAAGTGGCCCCTTTGTTGGAAGTGGATTGGGATGAAAGATTGCTTGTGCACATTAGTTACAGTCCCTTGAGGTAATCTTGTCTAACTATGTGTTCTTATATTCAAATAGGCCCTTCCTTTTCAAAAACATATTCGAATCGTCCCTTATTGTTGATTTAAGAGATAAGATGTATTCCAGGTGGACATGTCGAAATTGCTCGTTGGCTTCAAATATTACATCAGGCAATTTACGACCTTGTGATTTCAAAATGGGAAAAATTCTGAGTACTCGTCAGGCATTCCGATGCACATATGACTTTGATTTGAGGTGAACTTTTGTTTGCTAGAATTGCTCATTTTTTAAATCATTCTTTGGTGTATTGGACTGAACATGAGTTTTAATTTCATAGTGCCACATTTCAAACCAAAAAGGAAATTCCAACTATCTCAAGCAACTCATTTGTTCGTTATTTTAATTGCATGATTGTTTGTTAGGATATTTCTTTTTTGGCATGACAACATTGATAAGGAGGCAAAAACTTCCTCCCCGTTTTCCCTGGCACTAGAGAGGTTGGAGAAGTGCCATATTAATGTCGTTGGAGAACATTAGCCAAAATTGTGAGTGAAAAATGGCTTGTCTCAAATATTGGGCAACTTTCGTTGTTGAGCTATTGGCTTGTATCACACTATGGCTTTTGGTTTATTTTTCTGCACTAGTATGACAGAAGAAAGAAAGAAATCTTTTTTTCTGCACTAGTATCTTTTGGTTTATTTTTTTGCACTATTATCCCTCCATGTTATGATGAACTGGAGGTTGCATCTAGAGTAGATCCTTTCTCTTCTTTGTTTTGTAGCTTTGCACTTCCTTTTCTTGTGATCCCTATATGGTATATCTCCCCACACAAGCTTAGTAAACCCACTGTACCAGTGGAAACAATTCAGTTTTGTGACTTTCATAAAAATAGAGATATGTCAAATATGATATTTTCTGCCAGAATCATGGCTCTTAATGACTGTTGTGCATCCAGGACTTTGTGTTACCATCCCCTCGTTTATGTTCGCAAAAACGATTCATTTCAAACTTGTGCTACCTTGTTAGTACCGCCATATAACTCATGAAGTGTTTTCCCTAGTCCTACCTTTTGTTTTTAATTACTCAAATCAATTATGCTTGTTTATTCTTTTTACTGAATTTCTTAGAGATCTCAGAGAAATTCAGAAAACGTCTCACGATTGAGCAACATGTTTCCAGGTTGCCCATATACCAGGGTTCAAGTAACAAAAGATTGGTTGACATTCTTCATCATGGCATTTCAATTCATGCCAAAGAGCTTAAAGGTGCCAAAGCATTGATTGATGGGAAATTGGTAATGAACTCTAGACTTGTGGCATGAGTCTAGATCAACCACTATTTTTAAACTTGGATGGTAGTTTTCCTCTTAAAGCATCCTCATGGCCACTCCTTATGATTTCACTGCCTCATGTTGCAACTTGTTTTTTCTCTTTCTTTCATTTTAATTAATAATTGCTAACAGAAATTTTTTACTCTAAACAGTGCTAGCTCTTGAGTAGTGACATATCAAATGGGCCTTAAAATATGATATAGGCTGCTACTCTATACTTGATTTGCTTGCTTTTGTCCTCTATCAAAATATGAGCCCGGTCTCTTTCCTTAGTTATTATGTTTGACAATTTTCACCTTTTTTCTTTCATTTCTAGGCAAATGAGGATGAGCAATTTGATTTAGGTGGTGTACATGATGTTGAATTTCTCCTACCTTTCATGGAAGATAAGTATTTGGAAGGTCTGTAAACATTCTCCAATTTACACAATTGGCCTTTCTTTTGAAGTTGATGAAGTGAGTTAGTTGCTATACAGTAATTATTTTCTTTCTGTCATTCATTTCCTTTTTATTGTGAAGTATGCAGCCAAAAAGAGATTACAGGTCTTCTAGTCTTCAGCGGCTCTGTCTGCTCCTATGCTTACTCAAATTCGAAGGAACCATCTTCTCAAGCTTTGGCTGACATAAAGGTATTTTAACTTTGCATTTGATGTTGTTTGTTCCCTACATTAAGAACTAAAAAGTTCAGTAAATCTGTTCTTACTTATCTGTTGCATTCATAGATGTTAAGATGTTCTATTAGATTTCAGTCCATTTGTTGGGCTTCAAAAAGCCATATTATCAGAGCATATTAGACGGATTACTCGAACCAGAGAGATTCATTTGTATTTTCTCCATAAGATCACAGGCATCGTACACCTGGTTCTGGATTTAACAGTGATTTTTATATCAAAAAGGGAATATTTTACTATTTGGGTTAGAGTGAACTTGGTTTTAGCTTACATTTGTTCTGCATAATGCTAGAACGTAGATCCTGGTTGTCTTAAGGATTTTTTTCTCCAGCATTTAACATCTGGTCTTCTTGGTGTTTAGGAAGACATAATTAAGAGTCTAAGAAGCAGGTTAGATATCATGTGTGATGAGGCAGACAGGAAATCAGATTCTAAAGAGGACAGAACTGAAGAGAGCAACAACCAGATATTAAGTGGGAGTGCAGTTCTGCAACTTGATTTACAGTTACAGAGGTATAACACAGTGTAATGGTATCTATTCTCTCTTCTAGATGTCCAGATTTAACCCTGCACACTTATTTTTCACAATAGCATCGACATCTGTTTGCAAAATTCTCTAGTTCTTTATTTTTTTTTCTGGTACGGACTTTAGTATTTTAATGAGACTTAATTGTGTCTTTATAAACTTTATTCAAAATTGAGGATTTGATACTTCCTCCATTTTTCTGATGAAATTTGATACTTCCTCTACCATATTCTTATTGAGAATTACAAGAGTAATTTTGTCACTGGTCTTATGACTAAGGGTGCTTATGGCTCGGTTCGGCCCGGTTTATCGGTTTGTAAATATGCTAAATGTATTTCATTTTTCTAAACAACTTTGTAGTTATTACACTTTGACCTTTATCGTTAACTGGTAGCAGTTGGCTTGATAGCGATGCTGAAATGGTTTACTTTCTTTTTAAACAGAAAACATTGCAGTATGTCATTTCCTCAAAGAGTATTTTTACCCTGGCTGGCTGATACATTCCTCTGTGACTATATACAACCATCTGAATCAGTTGAGGTGAGTTAGTTGCACCCTTTATATTCTTTGGTGAAGCAAATTATACTACACTCAGCCGTATTTCTTTTATTTGTCTTCCATTAAACATAAATGACATTTTATCCTTATATTATGTTGTTTTCTTGCCTTAAAGCAAAAGAAGTTACACCTTTGATGTAGAAAGGTTGTTGGAATAGGCACTACTTCAAAGTCCTGTAACTATACTGAAGCTGCAGGCACTTTTGTCTTTGTGTGTTTGCAGCTTTAAAAGACAAACACACGAGTGTGGTTATAGAATACATGATTCTTGTACATTTTTTCAGTAGGTGTTTCACCTCAAGGAATGTGTTTCTTGTGACAATTTATTCATTTTTAGGATTAAAAGTTGTCAAGAAAATCTAATACCTCTCTATAATGGTTGTCGTACTGAAGGAAGCTCCTTCCTTGATCTCACTTGCTGAGTTCTTTAATGGAACATTTTGTTGTCTCTCTGTGATAATTGTGTATGCGGTCGTACATTAAAGATGCAGTTGATCTGCCTTGGCAATTAAGTTGTCTATTTGGTACAGAAGTGGCTTGAGCAGTATTTGTTAAGACATTGTTTTCCTTATTACTCAATGCAACTAAATATATTGGTAATTTTGAGATTATGATTTCAACTCAACTCTGATGTGTGGTACTTTGAGTTAGGTTCTCGTGGATCATTTTGCCGAGCTCATGTCTCTAGAGTTCCCAAGTATTTCTTCAAAAATCTTGGAGCCTGAAGCTGAAGCTCCTGCATTGGTATTATCCACCACAAAATCATTTCGGGAGGTGTCAACCCCGTATGCTTTGCTACCTAAGTCAGACGATTCACTCTCAAATCAAAATAAAGCTGCTACAATCTTGAGAAGTGACCAGAAATCGACAAACCCAGCTGGTTTTAACTTCATGATAGCTGTTTTAGTTCTTGTTGTATCAGTTGTGGTTGGGTTTGTGGTATTTTTTGTTAGGTCATCATCCTAGGGAACACGGATGGTGCGAACAAAAAATATGTTTAGATCAAATTTGATGATACTGTCTCATGCATATACCAACTACTAAGGCTATCATTTACAATTCTACACCGACTCCAAATAATTTATTTTGGTGATAAACTCTACCATAGTACAAGTGTGGGTATACTATGTGTTATCAACATGTCTGTTTTTGATAATTATTTTTATTTATCTATGGCATTTTGGTCATTTCAACTCACAACATTCGTTCCATTTTAATTATATATATATTCTATATTACCTTAAAAGCATGAACTCTTACCTTAAATGTTAAATTATTTAAATATCTCTAACTTAGGTTGTGACTTTTTCGATGAGTTGTGACTTTTATGATAAGTTGTGACTTTTTTCAAAGGCTTGTGATTTTTTGATGAGTTGGGACTTTTCCAAAGAGTTGGAACATTTTCAATAAGTTGTGATTTTTTCAAAGGCTTGTGACTTTTTGGAAAGATCATGATTTTTCAGATAAGACACAAAAAATACTTGTTCATACTACCCTTTGTTGACTATAAATAGAGGGGGTTCGTCTCCTTTTCAACCACAATTTTTTTTTTAATCTTCTATTCTTGTTCTTGAATTTTAAAAAATTTCGTGATTTATTGTTGTTGGGTGAGTTCAAAGTTTAGTGGAATATGAGGTACCCCTATTTTGATGAACTAAATTGTATTATCCTAAGAAAGTATATTCTTTTAATCTCGAGTACTTGAGGAAAATAATTCTGATGATATACTAATTATTTTTTTCTTAGTACATACATTAATATGTAAGGTTCCAATATATGAAGTTAACATGATGTAGTCTAAATTCATTTGTTTTTGTTAACAATTTCTCTTGTGATGTAGATATATGCTTTTGAATATGTTTTTAAAAAATTATTAAACTTCTCAAAAGTTAGAGAATTGTCACGATTTATTTTTTGATGTTCAATACAAAAGAATAACTTTATTTATCAATGCTACTTATGTGATTTAGATTGTTACGAAGTTTGCTTCAAAATAGTTACTACTATATAAACATTGCCCTTTTGTTTTATTGATTTACTATTTCTTAATATTTAAGTATTTTTTACAAAGAAAAGTTTATATGACTTGTAATAACGCTAGTTGAAATTTGTATTAGTTTAATTTTTATTGTAGTCTAAATTCATTTGTTTTTGTTAAAAATTTCTCTTGTGATGTAGATATATGCTTCTGAATATCTTTTTCCAAAATTATTAAGCTTTTCAAGAGTTAGAAAATTGTCATGATTTGTTTTTTTGATGCCCAAGACAAAAGATTTACTTTATTTATTAATGCTACTTATGTGATTTAGATTGTAGGAAGTTTGCTTCAAAATATTTATTACTATATAAGCATTGCCCTTTTGTTTTACTGATGTGAGGAGATTGTGTTCGCGAGCCATTCCTGTTGTTAAGGTCCATTGGAGGCATCGTCCCGTCGAGGAGGCTACCTGGGAGACCAAGCAGGAGATGCAAGAGCAGTTTCCCGACATGTTTGAGCCTTCAGGTACTTCTTGATCCTTACTTTCGCAAACGAAAGTCCTTTTTAGTAGTGGATGTTGTAATGACCCTCCTGGTCATTTCTATGGTTTTCCTTTTGTGTGTCGTTTAGAGCGTTCCTGTAGCGACCCCAAGGCATTTATGACTTGCTGGGACTGACAATTCGGTCACCTGGTCGTTCGTTTGGTTATTGTGCGAGTTTTAGTGTTTTTAGAGCTTATGAACCTAGAACGATCATTTTCGATCAAAAATTCAAGAAGAAGACATCTGAATTCAATTCTGACGATTCCATTAGCTTCGGAAGGGCCATTTTAGGCTAGTTGCATGGTCGGCATGACTCTCGAGGTTTTCAGTGTGAGTTGGTGCGATTATGCATTTTAACTTTAAGTTTAAGCCTAAGTTTGACTTTAGTCAACATTCTGAGCAAACGCGCTCGGTTGAGAATTCTGTCAGCGCTTTTAGCTCCAGAATATCGTGTTTGGTCTTGATTGAACCTCATTTTTTATCTCGAGGATTCCAAAAAAAATTCGAGCCCTTTTGTGGTTTTTGACTTAAAATGACGGTTGGGTGTGGGATCCACTTTTTGTCAAGATGACCTCGTATGGAAATTTTGACTACGCCATTGAGCCCGAAATATCAAATTTGGTATGGTTGCATATCTCATTTGAGTGCACGGGGTTCCGAACGAGTTCGGAGCGCCCCGTCGGAGTTTTTAAGTTTTCGAAAAATGATGAAAATCTGGTGTATTTAAGCAGAAAAATCAGCACTTTCTCAGCCAATTAAGGCGATTCAAAGTGCGCGAGCTTCGTTGTGTTGGTGAATTTTCTGTAGACTGATTAGAAGTTGTTGGGTGCACGCCATTCAACGTAAAAATCGTGATAAACCAGACTGCTGTAAGCCTTTTTCGAGTTTTTATTCTTGACTTTCTTGAATTGGTGATATCTTGCTCATTTTAGCTCGGTTTTGGGTGATTCGAAGTCCCACGTGTCGGGAATTATTGAGGCAATGGCGTGGAGTATTCATGGACTGCAAGGCACCCTTTGATTTTTGTAAATTCCGAGTTTAGCTTGTTGCATGCTTTCATCTTAAGTTGGTTAAGTGTGGGTTTTCTTGCATGTTGGGTTTTGCAACATTTTAAACCCCGAATTGTGTTCCATTTTGAAACACAAGTTCGAGGTACTGTTTTGGGTCTCTTGGCGGAGTCAAATCCAGATAGTTCGATGCGGGTTCCACAATTCTCGTTTCAACTCCAAAATTGACTTGTCTCTGTTTGCTGTGATTTTGGTGTCTAAACGACCGTACCAACGTTGTGATCCTATATTTGATAGAGTGACAACGTTCAAAGACCGTTTGGGAAGGAAAAGCTCCGGCAAAGTGATTTGGAGCCGCGCGATCGGCGTAAAGGTAGGCTACGACTTCCTTTCTATTAGATTGAGCTTAATTGTGTAAAACCATGTGGATTGGAGTGAATTGGGGGTGGGTACCAGTCACTTACTTTATTTTGATTAGATACCTTGTGCTAAGATTGATTGACCATATTTCGGGTGTAGTACCATGCTAAACGGGTTAGTAGAATTGCATGCTTATGTGCTAAATGCTATTGTATACTTATATGTTATGTGTTGTATGTTTTGTTCATTGTCAACTGTAAGAATGATGTCCTTAGTCTAGGTTAGGCTAGCATTGCCTTAGACTTATGACCAGTGTGGGCTGGATAGCCTTGACGTTCTGCTGACCTCGTTCGGATGACTTAACTCCTTGTAGAATAGAGAGCAGACTTGAGTCTTATAGTTTGAGCCTGAGATTAGGCGTTATCGTTGCTTGTTGCACTTATGTATCTTCTCCCCCTAATTCTGTGGTTACTACGTGTTCTCGGAGGTTCGGTGCATCACTAGAGGCGTGGGATTGAGATAGTATAATGTTAGAGCTTTTTCTGTGATTTCTTGGAGTGGACGGCATTCCACGATGGATGTTGTTGGATTGGATCCTATTGGAGATACCATCACCCTCGGGGTCGTTCTTTCTAACTGGGCTGGGAGCGTATCGCTGGCTAAGTGACTCGGTGATTTCGGCGATCACCCCTGGGCCTCTCTTTCTAGTTGGGCTAGGAGTGTGCTGCTGGCTGGGTGTCCCTGGGTCGCTCTTTCTAGCTGGGCTGGGAGATGACTGCATGGTAGGACAACTCACGATAACTACCTTACCCTTAGGTCTCTCTTTCTAGCTGGGCTGGGAGTGGACTGTATAGTTGGGTGCTCCCTAGGGTCACTCTTTCTAGCTGCGCTAGGAGTGCACTGCTGGCTGGGTGGAGTTTAATGAGTTATCTTAGTTACTTTGGGTTGGGAGCCCGGTTTTCTTCTTTCTTAGTAGACTTAGCTATTATGTGTACTTGTCGGGCTTATGGGGGTCCAGTTAGGTTTAGTTCAGTTGTAGTTAGTTTACTTCTGGTATGTTCGCGTGCTTTCTTTTCATATCCGTTTTGACCTCTCTGTGTCTAGATTCTATCCTTTCTTATTGTTTTTACCTCTTTTTTGCTCAGTTGACCTTTGATGCCTACTAAGTACTTGTTTTTTTGGTACTCATGCTACACTCTGCATCTATTTTGTGATGCAGGTCCCAGTACCAGTTACTAGCGGTGATTAGTTCCAGCCTTCTTTTGCAGCTGTGATTCGGAGATGAGGGTGAGCACTTGGTATTTTGGGTTTGTCCTGTCTCCTTCTTTTGATTAGCTAGTCTTATTGCTTTTGAGACACACTTTGTTGTGGTCCACTTTTGGGACTTGTACTCTTTATTAGACAGCTCTGTACTAGTGACTTCCAGGTTCTGGGAGGGATCCATGTATACATTTATTTTGGTTTGCTTCCGCCTTGTTGTCCCTTTTTAGATTATTATTTTCGCTAGTTTCTGCCTTACGCTCATTGCTTAATGTTTTGGGTTACGGGTTGGCTTACCCACTAGTGAGGTATAGTAGATGCCATCAACTCGAGAAATCGGATAGTGACAAGTGGATCGTCATCTCCTTCAATATGACATGTTAAACCAGGTTTGCACGAATTATATTTGTATTTATGTTATTCTTCTGACAGCTTTTTCCAAACTTTGCAATACACGAAGTGGATTACGTCAAAATAGGACGCAACATAATGTGAAACTTTTTCTTAGCAGCAAACTGGACATAGTCTAAAGAGGAATATCAAACTCTTAGTACGCGAGTTGAGGAGTGACTTCCACCACAATCAAACCACATCCCAATCATTAGGAGTGTGGGTTTTCCTTAGGTTTAATAGTTTCAGTTTTGCCCTCTATGAAATTTTCAACTCTCACCGAATGCAAATTTTCAAATTCGAGTGACAATACACCTAGAGCTTTGGAAGTTATGTCCATGTAAGTTCTTACCTATGAGTGTGAAGGGCCCCGTTTTCATAGTTGAGATGTTTGCAAGCCTCTTTTTCACACTCATTTCATTTGTCCCTCATCCTTGAGCTAAAGGGATTTCTGCATATGAGATTTCATTTTCAACTGATTGAGTCGAACTACAAACAGTCTGATTTCAAAGTTTAGGAATGTGTAGGCAGGTTCGGTGTTGAAAACTCGACTGTATTCCAATAAACCACTTCTCACTCCATTCTCGAGCTTTTAGGTCTCTCCATACTTCGACACCAAAATAGCTTTTGGAATTCTTTGAAAATCGTGCTTAAAATCAAGCGTTTCGAACTACTAGTGGCTTGAGTTCTCATGTAATCTGAGATAAGTAGGAAACCCACTACTAGGGTCCAACCATAATTCTTCAAAAAATCCTTACCGTTCGCCGTTTCGAAGAGATGAATTAGTGGTCGGACACAATTGGATTCGTCAATATCATTTGCCTCGAATATCTTTCATCGATCCTAAGCAAACGAGGGGCAGTTGTTGATACCCAATTTTGACCACCCTCCCCAATTTAATTAATTTTCAAGCTTCTTCAATTTCAAACAATTTGAAATAATTGTTTTCAAAAATCAAAAATATTTCCAAAAGTATTATTCATGATAATTTTGTCATTTTTCCTATAAAATAATTTCTATATATTTATAATATAAAGTTTCATATATTTATTACTTTGAATAAATATTTGGAAGAGATTTTTTTACCTAAAATTATGTTCAAATTAAGTACTCATTTTATTTCCTTTAAGCTGATTAATTCGTTAGGCTTATAAATGATCTTTTCATCTCAAAATAATTATTTTATGTTGTCGAAGTCAAGAAGTGTAAATAAATTAATTAGATTTATAATTTATCTCGTTGCTGTTTTGTCGAATTTGAACTAAAACAATTGGAATTTGGTGAAAATGTGAACCAAAAGACCTATTCCCTCTTGAAATTCTTCTAAGGGAAAATTACGCGGTTAAGAAAACTAGTACTAGTTAATTAGTTATTATAGCTATAGTTCATTTTAAATACCACTCGACACCAAATTTCAGTCACAATTAGCTAAGGAGCCTAATTAAATTTATTCTTGTGGGTATATGTGAAATTTCCCCTTCTTTTAATTGAATTGGACCTCTAACTTAGTAAAAGGATTAATTACCTGAGTGGATCTCTTTTAAAAACTAATTACTTATTTTAAATATACTCTTTAATTATTACCATTTATAGCAATATATAATAATACTATATATTTTATTAGATTTTCCTCTCTCTCGCCTCTTTCTCTTTTTTTTCTCTCAGCTTTTTAATTTTTATTTCTCATTCTCGCTATTTCTCTCTTATTTTCTTTATATCGTTCTTCCTCCTTTATTTCCTTTTTGTTACTATTTCTTTCTTGCTTTCTTTTTGTTACTTTTTTTGTTGTTTTTTCTCTCTCTCTCTTTTTGTTGCTTTTTTCCCCTTTCTTTTTTTCTCTCTACTTTCTTTCATAGGGTAGTATATGATTTGTAGAATTAATAAAATTTGTTTCGTAATTAATTAGTTAAATAAATAATCTAATCGTAACAAATGAAGAGACATAATAAATTACAAAATGAATTAAACTTGAATTAACACACACTTGTAATTTTAGTATATATGTCCAAGTGATGTAATGAAGGTAAATGTCAACTTAATCAATTGTTGGGTTTCTTGTTATGGATTGCATCCTCTCTATATCAATGTCACATGAAGTACAATTTTGGTTATTATTCTTGTTTGACATAACATTTTTGGTTGCTTCTTCTTAACATTATATTCAAGTATCTAATCATGTTGTGCTTAATTTTGATGGCAATATTGGTGTCCACAGTTTTAGAGTAAGTAATGTTTCATGGAATTTTATTAAGTATTTGGTGCACTTTATATCTGTTATGGCTGATAGACCAGCCATTTGTTTTCCCCCCATTTTCACGCCTATGTATTTCAACACCTAAGATCAATTAAATTATAATAAAGATGTGACACACCAAATGTTTAGCGACAAGTTTATGGGTTTATTATCAATGCACACAATAAATGTGTACTTTTTTATTACACATTTTCACTTGCTTTTTTCCTCTGATCATATCCTGGATTAGTCGATCATCATTTCTAGCTAATTACATTGTTGTTTTCAGGTTTGGTGATTACAACTTTTAGAGAGAATTGCAACACAGATCAAGTGATTACATCTCTCTACGTCAACATTTTATACAAATCTCCACAAGCCTGCTCTCGTAATTGAGTGATGCTTTGTATTAGTGGTATTAATCCTCTCTTCTCTTATTTTTTTTCAGCATCTCAGATACTATACTAATCCAATGTGAGTATTCAATTTAGGTATACATTGAGAATTAATTCTTATTCCCTAGAATGTTGGACATAAATTCCTGTTCTATTAGAAACAAAAATGAACTGTGAAAGCCCTTTCATGGTTTATGTTTATGCAACTGAATCAATAAGGAGATAACTCGTGAAATGCACTTAGTTTTTTGGATGGCATAACTGAATCGATAAGGAGATAACCCATGAAATGTACTTAGTTTTTTGGATGGTTAATTGATATTTATATTAAGGAAATAAAGTTCTATTTAGACATAAAATTATACAATTTTACTGCACTTTGAATATATACATGTTTAAATTGATAGAGTAAAGCAATTCAGTAAACTAATTATTTTTGAACTTAAAGCTGATGCAAATTTTCTAAACCAGTAACTTCAAATTCTCATGAGAATTAAATGAATTGATTCTGTTGTCTTTTGGAGATTTTATTCTCGTGGAATCCAAATTTTTTCCTTACTTGCGATATATTTAAGAACTATTATGAAGACTGACAATGTAAAGATAAATATCTAAGTTGCATACAGTTTAAAAAGGAAAACTCAATCATCCATGAGTGTGATTAACTTGACTTCTTTATTCAAGGAACATTTTTCTTCTTGCTCGTTAGTTACTTCCCACTCTCTTTGCTACTTTGAGAAAGTGCTTCTTGTAATC
>JAJOOH010010879.1:0-18529 GCA_029582605.1 Solanum gracilifrons | reverse complement strand
TAAATATAATAACACTACTTATTTATTTTTTCTTATCATCTAGGCTATCTAAATTTAACGCAAATACTCACTTTTAATTTTTAATATAAATCAATACAAATAAAAAAAACCCATCTTCAAAAAGACTCGACTGACTTTGTTAATAACACTACTAAAAAAAGACTCTTGTTCATTGCTAATAACACTACTAAACAATGTTAAAACTCGACTGACTTTGTTAAGTTGTTGGTGATTTTAAAGAAAAAAAGCCAACACAATTTCGTCAGTTATTTTTCACATAAAAATACATAGCATTCTTAAAAAGAAATTATTATTTTTTAAAAAGAAGTATTTTTTGTTAATTTTTAATTTTTTAACTAAAATTAAATGACAATGTCGATTTAAAATAAGAAGTTGTAATTGAAGAATATATATAAAAATAAATAAATCATAAAAATAGTATTTCGTGTTAAAATGGAACATAAAAAATAGAGTTCAAGGATTAAAATGAAACAAAGCTAAGATAAAGTGCCAAAATGAAAAATGTGAACAAATTAGAGGGACTATGTGTTTGGCCTTTTAAATAATTAAAAGTGAGAGTGTAGTTAAAAAGTTATTTGGAAGGTCATGACTCATGAGTTAAGTGGTTTCTATTGGACATTGGCTAATGAGAAAAGTGTATCTATTTCTGTTTTTGCCCTTTCCACCAGTCAGTATCTGACTCCTTTCTCCTTAATTGTTACTTTTTGGATAATCATAAAACACAGTTAACTTTTATGTATGTTTCATTCTACTTTTACTCTTTCACATGTCTCCACTTCTATACAAAATTGACAATCCATTTATGTAGACATTTCTACCCTCCATTTCTTTTCTCTTTTTTTTTTTGAAAAAAATAATATGTAGTACTTCCTCCGTTTTATTTTATATGAGGTAATTTAACTCGGCACGGATTTTAAGAAAGAAAGGAAGATTTTTAAAACTTGTGTTCCAAAATGAATGATAGAAATTTGTGTCGCTGTAAATCATTTCATTAAGGATAAAATAAACATTTTATAGTTAAATTGTTACTTAATATAGAAATGTATCATTTTTTTTTGGCATAATACATATATTGAACCCTAAACTTGGCTTCAAATTTTAACTTTGATCTCCAACTTTCATAGTGCACAAACAGACACTTTAACTATCCAACTTTTAAATAAATAAACACGCAATTTTTGCAGCCAAAGAGCATGAAATGCAAATGCTCTAACGTGTATTAGTGAGCTACTCAATGACTGCCAACTAATTAAATATTTTACACGTCGATTTTAGAACTAAAAAAAAATCAAAATTAATTTTAATTTATATACAAGAATCAAAATTAATTCCTCCTAATCTTTTCCTTTTCTTCATCATGTTTTTTTATCCTCTTTTGTAATCTCGAAATAGCAATTCTAGCGTGTTCAGTATAATCAAGTTCACACCACCTAAAAAACTTGCATCCAACCAGTTTAAGAAGAACAAATTCACCATCAAAATTGAATCATGAGAACTAAAATTTAAACAAAAAAAAAGATGTTTTAAATGGAACCATACCCAACCATCTTCACATCCAAGAAACCAACGACCTGAATTGTTTGCTGACCAAGAAATCTTCATTATAGCTCTTTTTCCACAATGACAGAAGCCATTTGCACTAAATATGAGCAGAAATCATTCTAAAGAGAGGAAAAAATCTTGGTTTGAAAGAGAAGGAAAAAAAATGAGATTTTGATTTGGAAATATAAAGATATATATAAAAGGGATTCATTAAGGGTAGAGTTGTCATTTCAGCATTTTTTTTACTGTTGTGGGCCTCGAAAATTACTCATAATGCGCACAAAATAAGTGCACATCATGTGTTTTGCCAGCTAGGTCTTGCGTGTTTATTTATTAAAAAGTTGGATAGTTAAAGTGTCTGTTTGTGCACTATGAAAGTTAGAGGTCAAAGTTAAAATTTGAAGCCAAGTTTATGGTCCAATATATGTATTATGCCTTTTTTTTGGACTGACTAAAAAGAAAAGTAAGTCACATAAATTGGGACAGATAGAGTAATACATTATGGATTATAGTTTAATAATAATTTATACTATATTATGATTCATTTTAAAATGGTGTTCCAAAAAATGAAAAAAAAAAAAAACAAATGAAATATATAAGTGAGAGTTATCCTATGATAAAAATGTCTTGGAGATATGTGATGTATTCATTAGATACTATATATATATATTTATGTGTGTGTGTGTGTGGTGGGCGTAATTTTTTATTGATAGAAAAATAGTTTTTCCTATCTTTTAATCGTGTATTGCCACTTAGGTAGCGTTTGTTTTAAAAATTTATAAAGGAAAAAAATGGAATTATAATAACCATTTTTTCAACTAATTTCTTATTGGGAAAAAAATAAAAAAAGATTTTTAAAATCTTACATTATTCAAGATTTGTAACAATATGACTTTTGTTGTATAATAATAGCCAACTTCTATGAGTACATAAAAGCCCTATTACCTTGGACACCGTGAAGATTGTCTAGTGGCCTAACTCTATGTTAAGTCCCTCTCCACAAATATGACAAATGTCCATCCATAACAAATTGATTTTATTTATTTTATTATTATTATTTTATCATTTTACGTATTGGGTGATATTTATATATTATATTTATCTTTAAATCTCACGCATAAATTTAATTATACCTTTTTAAAAAATAAACATTAACATTTCTCTACCATATTTTTTATGATATTCAATACCAATGTTATTGAGTTATATATTTAATAATGATAGCTTATACCCTTAAAAAAATTCTACTCCAAAAATATTTTTTTCTAAAATAGAATTTTGAGACTGCATTTCTAAACAGGCTTGTTAGGTAGTCATTTGTAAATATATTCTAATTGTTGCATGTTTTTAAAATTTTCTCATAATATTCGGAAGTTATTTAATTTTTGACACCATTAAAAAAAGTTAAACAAATACATATATATATATATTCGTCATAATTTCTCTTTCTCTAATGCTAGGTGTTTTTTCAGAATTTGATTATCTTACTTAAAATTAAGGTAAGTTTTACGGTGATTTACTAGGATTTTGCTTCACAATCTAGCGCAAAGATTATTTTTAGCAAAAGATCATATTTGTTGATGATAATATTTTTAGAATTTTTCATGTTTGATTAGTAAGAATATTTTGAATTTTTTTATTTTTTTTAAGGAAACAATCATTAATAATGAGAAAAATAACTTTTCTACTAGAATTATAAATAGTTTTCAAATTTATTGTCTCCTTCCGATCTATCCAACGTTCCAAATTAGCCCCATCTCTTGACCATTCAATCTCCGAGCTCCCACTCACCACCCAATACTACCCTCATAATACTTTGTCAGCTTACGTATAAACACTTTTGTGATGTTATTTCTTTTACTTAATTACCTACCAAATACTAAAAAAATAAGTAAGACACTTACTTACCTTTCAAAACAATATTGAGTAAATTTTAGGAATAACAAACATAAAAATCATATTAGCGCTCTATAGCTACAATTTTGCTATTTGCGCTCCATAACAAACATAGTTTTGCTATGGAGCATCTGATTTGTATAAATCGCAGGCATCTGATTTGTATAAAATTGCAACGATTTGTATAAACCAGTTATCTGTGTTTATGAAAATTGTGTTTATATATGTATATGTTCTTTGTGTTAGGCTAGAGTAGCGAGTGAGATTAGGAGAGAGAAGAGAGGGGAGCGAGAGAGGGCAGAGAGTAGAGAGAGGTGAATTATATATGTATATCGGTTAGATAATTATATATATGTAACTACTATGTATATGTATCAATGATTATTTATGTATATTTGCATAAAATTTGAATTTGTACACAATTGAATCGAGTTAAAATATTTGTATTTGTATATCAAATCTCTCTCTCGGTTTATACAAACACAAATTGTACATTGTATTTGTATAATTTGTGTTTGTATAAAGCAAGAGAGAGAGAAAGGCAATCGGGAGCTGGCAGGAGAAGATTTGTATTAGTATAATTATAAGTGTATAAGATAGATATATGTATTTGTATATACAGTCTCTTTCGCTTTATATAACAACACAATTTATACATTTGTGTTTGTATAAAGTGGGAGAGGCGAGAGAGAGAATTGAGAGTGACGAGCGAGATCCAGGAGAGAGAGGCGAGAATGACAATGTGTTTGCTATGAATTGAAATTAAATGAAATTATAGTTATAACATTTATTTTGAATTAATATTTTGCTATAATGCACAATTTTCTCAAAAAAGTTATTTTCCCTGGAAAACATTTTCCGTCATACCAAACTCATCCAGATTTGTGAAAATGAAGTGGGCTTGATTCATGTAACTAAAAATAGCCCATTTATGCCTTACTAAAAATACTCTTACCAACCCAATAGTTAAGCTTCCAAATCAAGAACGAACAACAATTTCTGTAAATCACTTGTTCCATCAATGGCGTTTCCTCTCCATTACGTATGTCCTCTTCCTTCTTTTAGTTTCATTTCCCCCTAAAAAAAAATTAAAAAATTCAATGGTGTTCAATTCTCACAAGATCTAATTTCTATTGATTAATCGATCACAATGCCCAATTCTTGAAATTTTTCTGTTCAGTCGTTTTATGTATCATTAATTAGGATGTTACTAATATGGGGTTGATTAATTTTCAAAAAAAGAGTGGAAAAAATTGAATCTTGGGGAATTTTAGCTGATCTAGCTCATCATTGCATATTTCAGATCTCAATGTAGATATAGTAGCTTCTTTATATTGTAGTATTTATTATGACGTGTCATTTAGCTGATCAAATCTTTTTAGTTGATCAAATCTTGTGTTAGTTGATCTCACTATGAATTTGTGAAAACAACTGTGAACTTGGTATAAATATATACTCCCTCCGTTTCGATTTGTTTGTCTTACTTTCATTTTTCATCGATATTTCAAAAAGAATGCATCTTTGCTTTTCTGACAGCTCTTTAATTTCAACTTTACACGTGACATGTATAAGACTATGAGATTAGATGATGTTTTGGTAGTTATTTGATTTCTTGAACTCCGTGTTAAATCAAAACCAGACGAGCACATTGAAACAGACGGAGTATGTTGAAGTAGAAAAGTAGGGGGTGCAGCTGCCCTGTGTAAACTTGGATCTGTCACTGTAATTTAGTTTACTAGAAATGTGTGCTGAAAAGAATGTAAATTGATGAAGTTGGAATGCGAGTAAAATGGGTGAATGATTACGCATGGTAGAATGATCATATTATTGTGTGTAGGGTTCTTGCCCTGTTGTAAAGAATATACTTCTTTTGGATTCCGAAGGAAAACGTGTAGCGGTAAAATACTACTGTGATGACTGGCCAACATACAGCGCCAAGCTTGCATTTGAGAAGTCTATATTTACCAAGACTCAAAAGACAAATGCTCGAACTGAAGGTATTGCTCACCCTTCTAGTTTCTTTTTGATTTTTATGGCTGTGTGTTTTATATGCTTCTGGAAAGTCATTGCTTTTGTTCTATTATCAAGTGATCGGGTGCTCGAATTGTATTTACCTAAACTTTCTTTAATCATGGATGAGGTTTTAAGTAAACTGGATATTTTTTTCGCGGTGTTTTTTTAGTTACTTTGTAAATAAGGAATAAAACTGTTCTTCATATTTATTCGTGTACAGTGGATCTCATTTTTATAGGATTCCCTACTTCTTATCCTTTTTCCTTACTTTTAATTGATCTGCAGCTGAGATAGCAATGTTTGACAGTAACATTGTCGTTTATAAGTTTGTTCAAGATCTTCACTTCTTTGTGACGGGAGGTGATGATGAAAATGAACTAATTCTAGCCACTGTTCTCCAGGGCTTCTGTGATGCAGTTACCCTTTTACTCAGGTACCCATAAGCCAAATATTTATTCATGTATTTTGATCTCTTCATATATTGTGTACATGCTGTCTAACCGATTATGCATTGTTGCAGGAGTAATGTTGAACAGAGGGAGGCTCTTGAAAACTTGGATTTGATTCTTCTGTGCTTGGATGAGATTGTGGATGGAGGGTAAGCTGCGCGGTTCTCTAATGATATAGTAACAACATGTTACAGTTTTTGCTTCAAAAGTTGTCTTGTTGTATAGGGGACTGCATCCAGGATTAGGTTGAACAACCAGTACAATAGACTAGTGGTAGCTAGCTTCCATACTTAAGAATTTGGGTGGAAATGCTTCCCCACCTTTAGCAGTAAATTTGTTCCGTGAAGTTAGTTTTTAACTTTTGAGGCTACATACCATACTCTTGTTCAACACCCCTTCTTCCGTGGCTCAGTTGGGATGCTGAGCCCCGAGAAGGTCTTCTGTAGGATGCTGGATGATGGTTAGCGATGCAGATCAAAATATGTATATAGGCCAGTGGAAGACGGTGTTTCTTGCAATATCCTGTGTTTTGGAGAAACTAAAAGTAGATGTCTGGAATTATAGTAAAAGCATTTACGGTCACTGATCCTCCGCCAGATGAGAAATTTTGTTGTAGTGTTTTTGGTAGAGGTGCAGTTCTCTTGTTAGATACAGCTTGTATATGTGAATAATTAACATTCCATTTTTCTAAAAAGTGCATATTCTATGAATTCTGTAAAGCTGCTACCTCTTTTTCACCGAAAAACTCTTTGCTTGGGGTAAACTTTTACCTTAAAATTTTTGGTGTTTTTGAATATTTTGGCAGGATGATTCTTGAAACAGATGGTAGTGTCATTGCCGGTAAAGTTGCCAGTCATAATATGGATGACGGGTCACCCATTTCCGAGCAGGTAAACAATACTAATAATTTCTGAATCATATTTTAGACAGTATTCAACCTTTAGGAAAGATGAAGGTTTCTTGCTAGTTGGGCAATGGTTCAAAACATCTGATTCACTGTGGTTAGCTAGAACGTCTTGGGGGCCAACATTTTCGAAAGGGTTGTTTTAGAACTTTCCGAAATCATGCCAACTTTATGAGTCGTATTCATAACTCTAAGCACTAGAATAAAGAAAAGTGAGATAGTTCTTTAGGTTATATTCATTCACTCAATCAACTATGCCTTAGTCCGGAACTTAGATTGTATTTTGTCATCAAATCTTTATAGGGAGAGTTATCTAACTTGATTAAACGAATTCCAGTGCAAAGTTTTCTTTATTTTGAATTGGTAACTTTGTAGCTATTGACCTACATTTGGTGTATTAAATAAATTTTCAGACAATCAGTCAAGCTTTGGCAACGGCTCGTGAACATTTGACAAGATCACTTCTCAGATGAAGCATCTCAACGATTGTGAAAAGAGATGAATCGAGCTTCATTCTTCAGATGTATCGTCCCCAAATCATTTTAGATGTTTTTTCCTTGGGATGGAAATGCTGTCCATCCTTGATCAAGTCTATTCGCGTTATTAATTCATAGAATGTCCTCTTTCTGTTAATTTTAATTCTTTGACTCCCAACATTGTTTAGCTATTACACAAGTTGGATTTTACAAGTATATTACACATTGACTTTGTCATAGAGGTTTTGATAATTCAATACATTTTTGTGCTTGCTACTATGCTACTGAGGATTTCTTTTTCCGCGTCTTTGTTCTTGTGATAGATAGAACATGCTATCTAACGCAAGCAGATGAATCGTCTTGTGTAACACGAGCAGGTTACGATGAATCCAGAAGTTAGATGGCAAGAAAGTTCCTAATATTTGTTGATGTAATCTGAATTCTGTGAACTCATCATACTCTTCTTATAGCAGAAACAGGCTCATGAGCCACTGAGAGATATTTGGTTCAGTATATATGTACTCGGGCCTTGTGCACACCGCCCGTCACACCCTGAGGTATTGGTCCACCTGAGCCATCGGACCAATGATCCGCCACGACTGATCATTTTGGTAGTCTTATCGGTGTGCTTTTTCATTTTTTCGATAATTTAAATCATATTGAAGAAAAAAGATGTATAAATAACTCTATATTTGTGGTTAAAAATTCACTTAATATGTATAAATAACTTAACAAGAATCCAGTAAACTGCATTTTTTAGTATTCAAAACCCATAAACTAAAAATTCCTAACTTTGTCTGTAGTGAGTAGCGTATATTCTGTTTTCCATGTTAAGTTCTTTCTTTTCTAACAAACTTTAATAGCATTCGAGAGTCAAACAAACTTTTTTTATGCAAATTTTTCATATGTATTTTAAATATCTTCAATTGTTATTTATCGTGACTTGTTCTATTTTAAAAAAATAAAATTTCATATCTAAATTCAAATTTGACTTTCAAGATTTGAATTATACCATATAAATTGGTAAATAAACATTCTCATTTTAATTTATGACTTGACCATAATAAACTAGTATAGTTTGGTGTAAACATCGCGTGCAAAAAAAGTTTACATAGGGTCCAAGTAGGAACGACTTAGCATTCCAATAAATTTATAATTCAGATTTATTAAGGCATGAAGCTGGAATAGCTCAGTTGGTTAGAGCGTGTGGCTGTTAACCACAAGGTCGGAGGTTCAAGCCCTCCTTCTAGCGCTTTCATTTCTTTTTTTCTTTTTTTGCTTTTTCTATCTAGCGTTGACTAATGTCTTGGCTTGTTCAGTATGAAAGATAAATGATTTTCTAGAAATATTCACTTTTTAGATTTTGTATGTTTTGAACTTCAATAAAATTGTCTAAAGCTTAGTAGTAGAGTGCGTGACTTTTAACAACATAGTCATGAATTTGTGATTCAATTCTATCAGTGGCTGATCCATAATTTTCACTGTGTGGATTTAATTAAGATATAAAAAATAAATATACAAAGAAGTAAGCAAAACAAAGTTTGATTAGTTAACATATACTATTACAATTCTATTTTACGAGTTTTCATTTCTTAAAACATATTCATAATACTCTCATAAGAAATAGTATTAAATATTCTTTTCTCCACATAAGGCACCATACAACAACTCATGAAATCATCATCCATTCACAATTCACTCTTGATCAACTTCATTACTGAGAAAGCTCTTTCAACTATAGCAATAAAAGTCGACATGAGCAACACAAATTTTATAAGGAGAAACACAAGAGGATAAATTAAATGCTTCTTTGTCTTATCTAGCTTTTTAGAAAGATCACCAATCCCAGATTGGAGAACCTTTTATCTATATCAGGGACATCAGCAATATAAGTCTCTGACTGATTCCTTGAGTAACCATTACATTTTCACCAAAATCATCATAATATAATTAAGTCATTCTCAACATTTTCTTGATGTCAAAACTAGAAGATGAGTCAACTGGACTCAAACAAGCAACTCCAATAAGCAAATCTTTTTTAACCTCATTAAAACGATCATTGAGTTTTTAAAACTGCCAATTGATAATCTTAAAAAATACTTTCACATGATAATGATGTGAGATAGTATAGTCAATAACTTTACGTCGAGATCTTTCAAAATTAACATAGAACTCATCAAAATTAGGTATCAAAATATTTTACTCAACACAAAATGCAGACACATTCTCGATAAGTGGATCACAACCTTCATCCTTTAAATCTTGCAATCGTTTATTCATCACTTTAATAAGTAGAATAACATTTGCAATATCTTGTTCTTTTATTTGTAATGATTCATTAAGCTCGTTTATGACCGGTAAAATATCTCTCATTAAATGCAATATGAAAGCAATCTCAAATGTTTGACAGACTTTGAGATATTTTGTTGTCTTAGCTTTTTCTTCAACAGATTCAAAATTATCAAGAAAAACAGTTATAGAGTCAAATTTACTAATGAAGTTCTTAAAATATTTATAATGTGAACCCCATCGAGTATTGACAGCTCTAGCAACACCAAGTTATTGATTCAATTCCTTACCACTTTCAATCTCACCCATATCAAGTGCCTCTTGAACTTTTTCTACTTGAGATTCTCGAAGTTCATTCAAGTATTTAAAAGAACCTCCCGCTACATTTAAGATATTAAAAATCAATACAAGTTCACTACATTAAATATGTATTTTTAGCGGCAATTAGCACTCTTTGTATATGTCCCTAAAGCCTTTAGCGACATTGGTTCTAATGGCACTTAACTAATGCCGGTAAAGACTTTAGCACTCTTTATTAATGTCAATATTTATTGCCGCTAAAAGCTATTTTTGTTGTAGTTGTTCTCCAACTTGAAGACATTTTTTGAATATTCCAACGAGAGTTAACAAAAGTAAATGAGCAAAACAATGAATTGAATGAGCCGATCTTTTTTCTTGTTGAATCAAAAAATTTAGGCAACTTAAACACCCTTGCATATTGCTAGCTCTATCATAGAATTGTCCCCATATATAAGATAAACTCAAAGAATATTGGTCAAGATAGTTAACAATTGCTTCTTTCAAACATAAAGCACTAGTATCACAAACATGAATAATTCCTATGAATTGTTCCACCACAAACCTCTTTCTCAACATAACACAAAACAATTATCATCATTTGCTTCTTACGTGACACATCACAAGATTTGTTAACTAGTAATGAGAAATAATCACCATTTAGATTCTTCATAATAACTTTAATTATTTCAAGCTTGCATGTAGTGACAATATATTTTTTAATTTTATGAGCAATCAACTGGTCAGTTTTTGAGCCTTTTCAACACAAGTTCATTAATTTTATCACACCCCTTCACATACCATGAAAGAATTTCAAGAAAATTACATTTGTTTAGTGATGATTCATCTTCACGATGTCCGCGAAATGTCAATCCTTGATTTAAGAGAAGTCTCACCACTTTAATTGAAGCCTATTAACGAATTGTGTGCTCAAGCTTGATTTGATTGGATAGCTTAACAAATGCAACTTGAATTGATTGCTCTTGTCGCATTAGATCTTCATACTTCTTTTTTGCATGATTGTGAGCACTGTTTAACTTACAACTATGCATATATAATCATTTCATTTCGTTCCAACTCCTGAATCCTATACTTGAAAATTGTTAGAATTCAGAGCAAAAACCACGTTATACACCTTTTGGCTTATGTGGCACTCTATGACTCCACATAGTTCGGTATTGGTTTTTAATATTGGGTTATTGGGTAAATCGATAATCCATTAAGACTATAGTAATTTACTACTTTTACCTATACATAAATATTAAATATTAATCTCAATATTTTACTAGTTATGTCTTTATCATTTAGCCTTCAATTCATACTTCACTGCGACTTTGAATTCACAACTCCACATAATACAAACCATCAAAACTCAAAATCTAAAGTAAGAACCTCATTCCTCTTAATTTCTCTTTGTGTTACACATGTATAATTCTTTTCATGTTTGTTATAATTGTTTCTATTTTATGATCATTTGTAAGTTACATTATTGTCTTGTCATGAAAAATTTATTAGAGAAGTCATCTATTTATTTGATAAACATTTTCTTATTGGTTAAACCGAAAATCTAACCGTTAAGAATCAAAATTGATTAATCGAAAACCAATAAAAAATATCTTACTGGTTTGGTTATTGGTTTAGTGTATTTAAAAATCGAAAATCGATAAACCGAACCAATAATACATAAATTCAAACCAAATCGATCGATGCACACTCCTACACTTAAGAGGTGCTTGGATGTCACGTAAGCTAAAAAGGTGTATAAAATTACAAAAAAAAAATAGGCTCAAGAGGGTAATAGGATCTTAATTTAGTTAATGTGTGTCTCTAAAATTTTAGTGATAGAATATGGGGTACTTGTGCCTTGTCCCTTTTTATTAGAAGGAACTCAAAAATGAAATTTAAGCTCTTCCATATAAATTACAAAATCACAAAAATTATCACATCTCATTAATACAGTATATATTTTTCATCAGTACCTTAGTTTTTTTTAAAGACAAAATTGGTGGCAAGCAAGAAAAACATTGGAGGACCCTCTTAGTTTATCCCACAACTAAGTTACTTGGGAATCACAAGACATCCTATAAACATAAGAACTTGCTGCCACAGAATATTAGAGACTGCTCTACAAACATGACTTGCTTCCCAATGTAGATCCAAAATTTAGATTTTGAAATGTATATGTATTTCCATATGTATTTGCTTTTTGCGCATATATGTAGAGTTCGACCCCAAATCATTGGATTCTGTCAAACAAGCGAACCCATTGTTGATCCGTCACTCTTTACATCATTTTGTCATCCTCGTTATCATTCCCCTTTGATGCAGGAGTAAGATTATGTTGAGGTGCAGCGTTCGTCTTCCTTTGTCCTGCCTCTGCCAGTCGTCTAAGAAGATTGGTGACTATAGGAATGAACTTTGTTGCTAAAGAGAGAAATCCAGGAAGCTGTCAACACATGTATACAAGATCAGGTAACAAAAAGATTTTAACTTTAAAAGCTTTCCACATTGTGATGTAAGAAATGGAAGTGCACCAATCACGGTTTTGTATCAAGTCCATTTCGTCCAAATCTAAACGATTAACTCTAAAAATGTTGCAGAATAGGAAGGAAGTTACAATTGCATCTCGTTATGTAAGATTACAACTAATTTGTATTGGCAATTGTAGTTTTGCATGAAAACAGAAGTCTAGAAAGTCATCTGCAACAGTAAATGATATGAAGTATCATACTTTATGACGATGGAGGAAGTTTACAATGATAATACTCTATGTGCTCAGCAAAGATAGAGAGCTCGTACCAGCTACTTGGTCAAACTGCTTCTAATACAACAAAACTGAACTTTTTAACAAATCAGATTCAATACTTACAGCACCATTGCGAAATTCACCAGAGATGTCCAGTTGCACCCAGAGGGCTTTCACTAGTAGAAAGGCAACAAATATGACTCCCAAATACAAAGGATTCCTGGAGAGAGTAAAAACCAGCATGAGCTATGGGATCACGGTGGGTACACCCCATCATCGAGAGGATATAAAAGTCTCTACTCGTCAAACTAAGTGGTATCATGACTAAGAGTGTCAATATTAGTCCAAATTTCTTAACCCACCCAAAATTCACAGGTTAAGATAAATCCGTCTTTGAATTTGATATGGGCTAAAAGAGTAGATCCTAACAAGTTAATCTCAACCTCCATTTCAAGGCCTAAACTAAAATTACTGAATAAATTATTCAATTCACTAGATAGAGAAGGAAGAGAAAATAGAGAAACTTCTACCTTATTCTAACATTAGATTTAGAGGTGGTCTTAAGTTGGGCAGGTTGGGTTATGATCTGCTATCGAATAAATATGTGACCAAATTAATGTGTACCCGAGCAAATTCAACTGTACTTCTTACTCATGATCCACAAGTAGGAAATGGTACCTCAACAGTGTCATGAATTCATTGAACCCCAGAATAAGCAACGCGACAACTGCCCATGGAGGTGGTAACCAATTGTTGTTCCTCTTGCTGGCCTCCTGAAAGTTTAAAAATAGACAATCAGAAGTTAAGCACAAAGGAGTCTAATAATATTACAACCCTGAAGAGAAAATTATATCTTGATGAAAATATCAAATAGAGACGTCATAACACATGCTAAGAAGAACTGCTATGTTAACATACAATTGACAGGCTCAGAGAATCGTTCGAATCGAATTAAAGGCAACAGGGTAACATGAGTCAAAGCTGAAACTTTTCTTAAGCCAGTGATAAAACATTCAAAATTGTTTGATTCAAATGTACTGAAAAGTGTTGTCAAATGCGAAAATGATAAAAAAAAAGAGACTTTAAATGCAAAGTGCAATTACCATGATCGCTTTAGTTAAATGGTGCAAAATGAATAATATATAAAATATTAAATGTATGTGTGTATATATGCACATTCATACGTTTAACTGATGCAAGAAAAATAAGTAGAATCAAACAACAATTATGTGAGTAGAGTAACTGCAAGATTTTCAATTAAGTGAAATACTGAAATACACCATATGATATAAAAACATCAAATTTGGAAAACCATCCATTATTTCTGATGCAAATTTAAAATTTCTAATATAGATTAAGTACCTAGTTTCTTTATATTTTCTAAATTATTGTTCTTAATCACTGGTATAGTTATCCAAAACATTCTCCTCCTTGTAAATTGGACGGATGACTCATAGGTACATATACCAAACCCTTTTTATTTGATTTATTTCCTTAAAATATATCATTTTGATGGACATTGTATGTGATTCAGTGTTACAATTGTCAAGACTGCATCGCCTATTTATCGTTCTCGCTCGGGAGCCAAAACGAACACGCCTGCTACCTACTGTACTGGACCTTCGACAAGGTATTCTACCTTTGTCGAATCAGAACCAACACCACTTCATTGCGCTCAAACAGTTGAGTGGCCACCGGCCAGCAACTTCCGTGCACAGATATAGATTCATTCCTCGTACCTGGTCCAGCCTCACAACCCTTCGTGGGTTCGTAAGAAGTCAATCTTGAATTAAGAAAGAAACATTAGTTGGTTTGTCATTGTTAAGGTGCATGCCTTGGTGCCTCCCGCGGCAGGCACCTATCTTTCCAAAGCGCTATAATTGTTCTATGCCTCATTTCAGGGCTTAGGCATGCCTCAAGATCACTTCCCCTGAACTGAAAATCAACTAAAGGTAGTGTTAACCTATGCAACTTGGGCATAACTCAACCCCAAAAGCTAACTCGTGAGGGGTATAATTGTCAAGTCTATTAAGGAAACCACTCAGTCCTTTAAGAGAATGTGGGACTCTTCACACACACAAACCCTCATGCCCAGGGTTGGACATCTAGAGCGTGGACAATTTGTTATGGGACCCAACATCGGAAATAAGAATTGGGATGGGTCCTACTCTGATACCATTTAAGATATGACATTTGGGCGTAACTCAACCAAAAGGTAGCTTATGAGGGAGGATTGCCCAAGTCATATTAAAGAGACCACCCATCCCTTAAAGGACCAATGTGGGATTTTCAGGTAGGTTTACTCCAGCTTATCACCACTCAAAACTAGCACTTGTACTCCTAACACAACAGGTAATCAACCACCAAGTACAAAAAGGTACTCACCCCCTCAAATTCTTTGGTACATAATTATCAAATCTCTGAAGTTTAATGTACAAAATTGCATCAAATTTATTCCTAATAACATTCTGTAGCATGTTTCCAGCCACCATCGTATACATTCTAGTTATTTGGAGTTTTAGAATCTGCCATAATGACAAAGAAATTAAGTATACAAAGAGTGAAGTCCTAAAAAGCACATAAATGAGTGCAAGATGTAGGATAACGTGCCTGAGCAGCAATGGCTTGTGTAACAATATATTCAGTCTCAGTGTTAAATTGCTTCCACAATGATTTGCATTGGATAGGTGTGATCAAAGTTTTTGATGCAGAGACCTGCAATCAAAAGTTAACCAGAAGATGATATTTGATAGGTCAAATATGGATAAAAGAAAGATTACTCAATAGAAGTGTAATTTCAAGAGATAAACATTTGCATGCATCTTTCTGATCTTGCAGGTCTAAGTACCAAAATGAGAAAGGTAAACAAATGAAAATGTCGGACCAAGCTGCAAGGTTTGCATAGAAGGGTATATAAAGTACTGCACTGTTACGTCACAAAAAAATAGTACTGCACTGATAAAAATTGACAATTTAGTTGATGTTTCAAAGAAAATATTCAAATTGTTTGAACTCTATGAAGTCACTTTGACCATAACTTGAATAATCTTGCTCTCTTATTGTAAATAACTTCTAAGGAAAACCAAATTATCGACTAAGCAAGTTACCTCATTCCAAGTGCTAGAGGCCAGAGGATCAAGCGATTCAGTGCCTTTTTTGGTTGAAGCACCTGGCTTTCCATCCCCAAGTGCAACAGTCAGTGTATTCTCTATGCTATCACGTTCATCTTCCAGACGAATTGCAGCCATAACTGACATGAGCTTCAAAGACTGAGGATAGAATTAAAACAACAGAGATTTATGTGATATTCAAACCTTAAACGACACCAGAGAAAAGAAAGATAAATTCAGTCAGTCATACAGCTGATCTGGCAGTTTTGGTAATAGCTCGAATATTTTCCTTTCCAGTCCAAATACGTGGCATTGAATCAGAATCATAGCTAAATAACATTGAAAACCTGTCATAATTTTCAAGTCAGTAGCATATATTTTGTATGAAGGTATTCAATGTCAGAACTCCAGAACAAGACGATCAAATATCAGTACCTATCCTTCATACGAATCAAAACCCTTCCAGCTTCTTCCTTTGTCTTTGCTTCAACTACTCCGCATGCATAATCCTTCAATCTCAAAACCATACTATCCTTTGTTTGTTCATCCATTTCAAAACCAGAAAGTGCAGCCGAAAAACCAGTGAGTGCTGTGTCAGTCTCACGTTGAAGCAGTTTTCTCATTGCTGGCCATGTATCGTCACCAGCTCCATCTAAAAGACCCTCAACAGGTCCAGCTAATGCGTCATTTAGTTTTGTCTAGACAAAAACTCTCATTCAGTGCCAGCATAACTACATCTAAAGATACAGTTGATCTCAAAAGGCTTCCGTCAGTTATTGTTATACTCCCTCCGTTCACTTTTACTTGTCCACTATTCCAAAAATAGATTTTCACATTTACTAGTCACTTTTAACATATCAAGAAAAGACAGTTATTTTTTTTCCAATTTTACCCTCAACATTTAATTACTTATTTCCAAGATCGAAGACTATTCATCAATTAATATGGGTAATGTGGTAAAATATTAATCATTGTTTCTTAAGGGACGTGTAAAGTTCAAAGTGGACAAGTAAAAGTGAACGGAGGGAGTATCATCTAAGATCCAGTTGCAACAAAGTAGTAAAGTTGTAAGAGCCATTCAGATATCAGATGGAAATGTATTGTCATTTTAAACTTCTTTTTCCAGGCAAATGTCAAATTACTTGGATCTAAACATCCCAGTATCAAACATTAGCAACGGATTCAAGCCCGACATTTAGTAAATTTTGAGATGTAGCACAAGGACTAAAATATAAAGGTTATTAAACTTCATACCTCATAGAGAGTAGTAACTTCAGCCAGCTTGGCAGTACGAGCTTCAGCGATATGAGCATCTATATCACGCTTGAGCTTATCCCTAACTCTGGACGAGTCCCATTTCGCTTGGTCAATAACAGCATCTGCAAAATACTGTATCAATAGACTTATTTCAAAAAACAATCTGCTGGGACTAAGGTCAACATATTACGCTAGGCAAATGTATCAGCCACCAATGTCTTTGTTCACTTTGATACCTACAAGCTCAGCTAGGTGTTCGCTAATGAGTGATCAATACTGACAGATAAGATGATCGCGTCTTTGGAACAGATTAAATAGAGTGGGGTTACAGCAATATACAGGTTATTCCTGTACCTGCACATTCTTCATCAAACTGGGACATAAAAGTCCCAGTGCACTCACGAGCAGCCATTGCGAACGCTATACCTCCCTTCAATTCCTTATCAAATGCTTCTTTGAATCTTTGCAAAGTATCAGATCGTATGCGTCCCAGCATAGATTGGTAGGCTGGTTGGATGAGCTACAAACAAAAAAAGAATGAATCATGAGGTTGGTTAAAGAAAATGTTTTTTCTTGATTAGAGAAGATGCCCATCTGAGAGGGAGCATGATGTATGCAGCATTCCCTGCATCAAGTTAAATATTTCTGCAATCATCAGCATAGTTGCATGAGAATCTTTATTGTATAGGTATAATGAAGATTAGTTGATACATCACTCCAAGGAACAAACTGGAGCTACTTTGTTAGCAAAAGGATTGCTTCCACCATGCCAAGTGACGATTTGAATTATTTTAATAAGCAAAAGGATATTTCCATTTCAAACTTTCATATCCACACATAGTGACATCTAAATGTAGGAATGATGGAAAATTGTTAGGAATGCCGATGAAACTCATGGAAGAGTTTCTGAACTTCGATGTGAAATTATCTCTGTCAAACTAACTTTCATCAATTGTTTAAATAAGTTTGCCACTTCCACTTATCGAACACATTATCTTAAACTTGCCAAGTAAAACTCTATCATATAGACTGAAATGAAGGGAGTATAATTTTTTTGAGTGGGGATGGAAAATGCAATGCCATCAGCAGTTCATGAACTGTTACATTAGAATTGAAAGTCGTTAGGTATATTTAGTCCTAGTAGCTGTCATCAAACAAAAGAAATCCACCAAGTTTTGAACAGTGAAACAAGTTTAGGGGAGAGAAATGTCTAGCACCACTACCTGAAGCAATTTCTCTTCCAACTGCTTTCTCTTTGAAGATCTCACTACTTCGTCAAAGAATGTTGCCTCTGCATCATATCTGAAAAGGAAAAAAATCTTATACTCTGCTACGTGCTTATTATTGTCAATATGCATACAAGTTCGTGTTAGAATATGAATAGGTTTATACAATCCTATTAGAATAGGAATAGGTTTATACAATCCTATAAGAATAGGAATAGGTTTATACAATCCTATTAGAATAGGAATAGGAATAGAAATAGAAATAGGAATACTAAATAGTATCCTACTTGGTAAAGGATTGTA
>JAJOOH010010878.1:0-12559 GCA_029582605.1 Solanum gracilifrons | reverse complement strand
TACATCGTAGAGGATTAGTGCAAAAGTACATCTTTTAATATGTTTTCTTAGCAATTTGTTAGTTATGTTTTCTTTAAGTTTCTTGTCACATGCTAGCCGGTAGAGTTATTACTGGGCTACAATTTTGTAATGTTTTCTCTTGGGTGATTAATAAAAAAAATGAGTTACAAAAAAAAGAATATATTTCTCTTATGATTTTTATTTTTTATGCTATGAAAGTGTGGTTAAATATGTCATCCATTGCATCTTGTCGGCATTTACACAAGCCACACAATATGTTTGCTATCACATTTTTAAAGTGATTTTACCGGCAATAGTAATAGCCGCTAAATAAATGCCGCCAAAAGTATTAACGTTTAGCGGCAATAATATTGATCTTTATGGGCACTCTAAATAAATGTCACAAAAGCCTTTAGCGACATTGGATGCAATGACAATAGATTAAATGCCGGTAAATGTTTTTGTGGCAAAAAATATTGTCGCTAATGGGAAAATTAATTGCCACTAAAAGTCTCTTTTGGTGTAGTGATTAAAGACATTTTTGTTCAATTTTATATGATCTAAAAGCATTTTTTAATCCTTTTATGAATATATTAATTTTATTATTATTAATTAAAACAATATCATATAAGTTGAGATAAAAAATACTTCTATGATGATAATTAAACATAAGAGAGAAAGAGTCATTATTCTACTATATATACACTTTAAATATTGCCCCACAAAGAAAATGTTGGTGTGACACTATTTGTTATCCTGTTCGATTCATTTTACTTGTGGTTCTTGTTAAAATTAGATGACTTACTCAATAAATATGGAGAGAAACTAATATTATGCAAAATACAGTAGTATTTAATCGAATCAAATAATAAATAAAGATAATTTAGTCAAATTACCATTTTTGTTAAATCTTCTTAGAGTCAAAACAAAAGATGATAAGAAAAAATAAATTGACGAGAGTAATATCTTCATTTTATGTGATGGTTCTATGATAAGTTGATGACGTTGCGTATTAACTTTCACTACTAAATATTGCTTGAAAAACGATAGTTAAAATCAATGGATAGAATCGGTATACTCGCCCAAATTGATGCCAAATCGACGTACTCAGGGACAATCGACCTTGTCCGCTGGTTTTGTCAATTTTAAAAACCTATGGATAAGGTTGGTTTTTTCAAAAATAGGTTCAGTTTGCAAATTTCTGTTTGACTCTTTGATTTTTTATTTGGTGAGAATGTTAATCCAAATCAAACTAAAATAAATTTAGTTTTGTTCAATTTTCACAATTTCAATTTGATTTGATTTTGGATATAACCAAGTTTAACAAAAAATGATACAGTTTGAGTTAGTTCATTCTGATCTATGAGATAAATTTTATCTCCAACAGTCGCTGCTTGAAGTCAAAATAGAATAAGAAAAGTGACATAGATATTCAATCAATGCATTATTTAAAACTATATTTATAAAACCTTTAGTTTTAAAACTCAAATTAGCAATAGTCTTGCAACACCCCATATTACAACAACATTAAAAAATTACAAATAAATTTGAGTCGTTTAACAATCAAAGCTTTCTCAGGGCACACATGAGACAACATTTCTCGAAGATCTTCTGCTGAAACAAATTGATTGCCTTAACAATAATCTTCATTTTCACCTAGTGCAATTATCATAAACTACATATGTATATAGTTTGGGAATTGGGTTTGGGTCACTCTAAAATTGGGCCATATTGACATTGGGCTTGGCCTCACAGTCACAATTAAGTCTATAGAGTTAGTATTACGGTATGCATTAGAATTAAATTCGATTTTTCAGTTTAATCGAATTTAATTAGTTAAAAATTGAAATCAAATTGAATAACTGAAATTTTGAATTTTGAAATCAAAATCGAGTGATTAAACCAAAAAATCAACAATAAAATAAAAAATTAGTTCGGTCAGTTTTTTTAGTTTGAACAGGAATATGTCCAACCCTATACCTATATACATGTATTTTTCCTATCAGATACACTAAAGTAGGGAGAGAGGCTGTTAGTTCCTTAGTGTGAGTAAATTCTGATAAATGACACTTAACAAACTACTCAGAATTCTCGCAGGCATGAAGATCCAATAAGGAAAGGATCCAAGCAAACAACACCAACATGGAAAGAGATATATTCTGATCCTTACAACTACTACAGAAAGGAAGGGCATAATCAAAGGGATTAAGAATCATTAACAGAATACTGGCAGCAGATCAATCAAGCAAATCGTGATTGATAGGACAAGATCAAGAAATCATAAATCAAGCCAAGAATAGAGCCAAGTCACCAAAAGAAGAAAGGAAATCAGGTCAAGCCGAGAGTCAAGATAAATCCTCTAGCCAAGCACAAAATCGAGTCATATCTGTCAAGAAGGAAGGAATGTGATTTACTATGCACATATCTAATATCTACATGGATCAGCAAATCGCTTTAATCAAGTGATTCCTCAAATCCTTGATTGAAGAATAACTCCCTTGGATTTTCCTTACAAGAGCACAAGTATGTTCATATATATACCTCCCTCAGACTTAGGTGTGAAGTACGCAACTTTACTTGAGCTTATAGGTGTAATCTTGTTTTATCTTTCATAAAGCTTTGTAATCACATGAGTGAAACAATTGAAAAGAAAAGAGAAAGAAAGATTCTGAGTGTAGGTTTACAAGTAGAGAAAGTGTCAAGGTAGAACATCTAATTTACATATCAGACAGGATAAAGTCGCAGAACCCTGTACATCCTAGTTCACTTCAAAGCTCTAAAGGAAACCCTTGAAACCCAAGGGGACTGGAAGTAGGCACCACATTGGTGTTCCGAACCAGTATAAAACTCTATGCGTTCTTTACTTACTACATATTATTAATACTATTTATCTACTCTACTAACGTGCAGGTGAGTCAACTGACCATTACAGGAAGTCGACTAAAGGAAATTTTAATTCACCCCCCCCCCCCCCTTTCTCTTGACTTTCAATTGGTATCAGAGCAGGTCTCACCATTTAAGTGTTTAACCACACGTGAGCAAAGAGCCAATGGAACACTATCAAATTCATGGTGCTCTACTTCAAGATGGACATTCTTTACATCGACCACCATACTTCAATGGACAACATTACTCTCACTGGAAAAGACAAATTCAGAATATTTATCTCTTCAAATGATCACCAAGCATGTATAGTGATCAAGAAGGGCCCAAAGCCTATTCCTGGATTGACTACAAAGATGACACTGAAAAGTCATTTGATCATGAATCATTCGATATCACAAAGGAATAATAAAAGGTAATTCAAACTAATGCTAGAGCTATAAGTGCGTTATATTGTGCAGTGAGAGGAGCTGAATATGACAAGATATTGACATGTGAAACTGCGAAAGAAATGTGGGACAAACTAGAAGTGACTTATGAAGGAACCACTAAAGTAAAAGAAGCTCGAATTAGTTCACTAGTAAATGAATATGAGTTGTTCAAGATGGCCGAAGATGAAAACGTAGAAGCCATGTTCTCGAAATTCGTCTGCGAACTTAAATCTCTTGGAATGGTGTATTCAAATGGACTACAAGTCAGAAAACTTGTTAGAAGTCTTCCCAAAGCTTGGGAAACTAAAGCTACTATTCTTGAAGATGAAAATCTGCAAAAAATGACATATGATGAACTTCAAGGCAACTTAATGGCGTATAAGCAGAATCATATTAACAGGTACAATAAAGATGATAAAAAAAAAAGACGGTGGCATTCACAACTGAGACAACTGAAGTTGGAGAAGAAACTGATGAATATCAAGATGAAGGAATTGGTCTTATAAATCTGGGAGTAAGACAAATGCTTAGACAGAGAAAACAGAGACCTCAACAAGATCCTAAAAACAGTGAATTTAAGAGATCATGAAATGATGATCGATGTTATTACTGTGGAAAACATGGACACATCAAGCAAAATTATTCGGAATGAAAAAGAAAAAACAATCGAAGAAATGAAGATCCAAAAAGCCTCAGAGCGTGGGATCAAGGAGAAACAAACGATGATGATCATGAATAATTTGCTAACATATGTCTCATGCCACTAGGTTAAACAAGCGAGGTAAGACCTTATAACTGCTTAAATTGTAATGACTTACAAAACTACTTGGACATGGTTGATAATGAATTACAAAAGGTTATTGACGAATACAGTAAAATTGCTCAAGAAAAGGACTGGCAGATTCTTCTTAAAACAAGTCAGATTGAAGTAAACTTACTAACATAAGAATTGGAGGAAGTAAAAATGCAGCTGAATAGCATCAGAAAATCTCCCAGAACTATTGGTTATAGGAGAAATTCTCCTAATCATAGTTCCAACAGATCAAATAAATCCATTACTAACTCTCATATTCCTGAAACTTTTGTTAAGAATTACTTGCTATATTTGTGGTGATCTTGGTCACAAATCTTTTAACTGTAGGAAATATTCTTGGGTACCTAAAAGAAACTAATCTTATTGTTTTGTAGGAGAAATCCAAGAAAACCTACAAAAAGGGAATGCGGGTAATTGACAGTGGATGATCCAGACATATGTGCGGAAAGAAAGAAAATTTCAAAACTATCAAAAGAATCGATGGAAGATGTGTTAGATTTGGAGACAATGCTAAAGAAGAAGTAACCGAAGTTGGAACTATTACTCTCAGCTCATCATGCGATCTAGTAGAAGGGTATTTGGTTGAGGGACTAAAACATAATCTTCTCAGTATTAGTCAACTATGTGACGCTAGATTTCAAGTCACCGCTAGATGCATCATCAAACATCCTGAGAAAAATCTCACTCTCATCGGAGATCGGGTTAATAATATTTATGTCTTAAATAATGTTGATTTTCCATCTCTTACATGTCTTACTGCAGTCTCAAGTGATCTATGGCTATGGCATTGAAAGCTTGGACATGCAAGCATGCATGCCCTCGATAAACTATCTAGACTTGAACTGGTCATTGGTCTGCCAAAATTTAAGTTTGAGAAAAATCACATTTGTGATGCATGTCAATTGGGTAAGCAAACTCGTTCATCTTTTAAAACAAAAGGCATTGTAAGTACTTCTAAACCCCTTCAGCTTCTTCACATGGATCTGTTTGGTCCTACTCGAACTGCCAGCATTGGAGGTAAACGATATGCATTCGTAATTGTTGATGACTTCTCAAGGTTTACATGGGTAATTTTTCTCACTCATAAAAATGAAGCTTTTGCTAACTTTGAAATATTTTGTAGAAGAGTTCAAAGAGAAAAGGTTACTTCATTACAACTATTCACAGTGATCATGGTGGTGAATTCGAAAATAAAGCTTTTGAAGAATTTTGCACTGAAAATGTTTTTTCCCAAAATTTCTCTTCACCCAAATCACCTCAGAAAAATGGAGTGGTAAAAAGGAAAAATCGTTCATTACAAGATACACCAAGAGCAATGCTACTCGATCGAAGTCTTCCTGATCATTTTTGGGCAGAAGCAGTAAGTATTGTTTGTCACATTTTTAACATGTGTCTTATCAGGCCTATACTAAAGAAGACTCCCTATGAACTCTGGAGAGGAAAGAAACCTAACATCAGCTATTTTCATCCCTTTGGATGCAAATGTTTCATCCACAATAATGGTAAGAACAATCTTGAAAAATTTGACCCAAGAACTGACGAAGGTAATTTTGTAGGTTATGCTTCTATTAGCAGGGCCTTTCGAGTCTTTAATAAAAGAACTTTAAGTGTTGAATAATATGTCCATGTGGTATTTGATGACACTAATCCAAGAATGCAGGAAAGTGAAGCAGGTGAGGATGAAATTGAATCATCCAAACCAGCAGAAGATATTCCAAAAGTGTCCTCTGAAAATATCACTGAAGAGCCGGCTACTGCAAAGAGTCACTGAAGAGCCAGCTACTTGAGCTAACAAAGTAAATATTCACAGGGAATGAAGACACAATGCCAGCTATCCTGAAAATTTCATTCTGGGAAAACCAGATGACAAAATCTAGACAAGATCCTCTCTCAAGAAACAAGCTTCATTAGCTCTCATATCTCAAATGGAACCAAAACGAATTAATGAAGCAATGGAAGATGAGTTTTGGATACAAGCAATGAAAGAAGAATTTGATCAATTCGAAAAGAATCAAGTATAGACTTTTATTGAAAGACCTAAGAACTGTTCTGTGATAGGAACCAAGTGGGTATTTCGCAATAAATTGGATGAAAATGGAAAAGTTATCCGAAATAAAGCCAGGTTAGTAGCTCAAGGTTACTCACAGCAAGAAGGAGTCAACTATGATGAAACCTTTGCTCCTGTAGCAAGGTTGGAATCTATTCGAATTCTTCTAGTCTTTGCTTCTTTCAATCATTTCAAACTCTTTCAAATGGACGTTAAAAGTGCCTTTTTAAACGTTTTTATTAGAAGAAGTTTTTGTTAAACAACCTCCCAGTTTTGAAAATCCCTCTTGTCCTGATTATGTTTTTAAATTATCAAAAGCTCTCTACGGTTTAAACCAAGCCCCAAAAGCTTGGTATGAAAGATTAAGAACATTTCTTATAAGAAATGATTTTCAAAGAGGGAAATTTGATACAACTCTGTTTACAAAAATATCTGATTCCTGCATTCTTATTGTTCAAATTTATGTTGATGATATTATATTTGGAAGCTCTAATCTTTCTCTTTGTGAGAATTTGTCAAATCTTATGAAAGGTGAATTTGAAATGAGTCTAATGGGTGAGCTCTCATTTTTTTCACGGTCTTCAAATTAAGCAGTCAGAAAAAGGAATTCTTATAAATCAAGGTAAGTATGCAAAAGAGTTGATAAAAAAGTTTGGAATGGAAAAAGGTAAAGCCTTCGAAACTCCCATGAGTCCCTCCACCTGTCTAGAATCCGAAATAATAGGAAAAACAGTTGACGAAAAACTTTATGGAGGAATGATTGGGTCTCTATTATATCTCATTGCTAGTCGACCAGACATCATGGTCAGCATTTGCAAATGTGCATGATTCCAATTCGCTCCAAAGGAACCACATCTCACTGGTGTGAAATGAATTATTCGATATCTCATTGGAACCTCTGATATGGGGTTATGGTATCCTTTTTCTGAAAGTTTTTGATTTAATTGGATATCCAGATGCTGACTTTGCAGGTGATAAAAATGACAGAAAAAATATCAGTGGAACATGCCAGTTCTTGGGAAAATCCCTTATTTCCTGGCATAGTAAGAATCAGACTTCCGTTGCTCTCTCAACTACTGAATCTGAATATCTGGAAGCCGAAAGTTGTGGCACTCAACTACTTTGGATGATGCATCAACTCTTAGACTATGATCTATCCTTCGAGGGAGTACCAATTTTTTGTGATAACACCAGTGCCATTAGTCTATCTAAATATATTGTGCTTCACTCCAGGGCTAAGCATATAGATATAAAACATCGTTTTATTTATGATCATGTTGAAAACGATGATTTTATGCTTGAATTTGTTGATTCTGAAAATCAATTAGCCGACATTTTTACAAAATCTTTGCTTGAGGAAATTTTTTGTTTCCTTCGAAATTGCCTTGATATTACTTGCTTTAATTAATATTCCTTATTCGTTTAATGTCTTTTTTGTTTTTGATTTTCTAGATTTTTTCAACCATAATTATGGCCTGCTCCGCCTCTTCCACTTCCCCATCACCTGTCTTTTCCTTTTCTAACTTCTCCCTTTTTTTCCTTTCCCTCCTCTCTTCTTTATTTAATTGTTTGTCTCTTTTCTTTCTTCCTCAACCAAATATGACGAGAACTCGTTCAATGGCCTCCTGTTAAACTGCCTCTCCTTCGAGCTCTTTCGAAGTAGACATCATGTCTCTATCTTCTGATTCATCCGAATTGCGGATTTCTCCCTCTCATTCTTCTTCTAAGAAGAGAGTTTCTTCCTCCAAGCAGAAGTCTCCGAAGAAACCTCACCATCTTGTGACAGGATCCCTCTCTCCAAAGGACATGCACTGATTCTGGGGTATCGAACATAAGATCAGGTATGACAATTTCAAAACACATCCTATTGTTCCAGGCTGTGATACAATCTCAGTCAACTAAAGGACTCCAATTGTCCGGTAAGTACTTATCTCATGGTTCAAAAGTTATCTCTGCTCTTTACTCTGTGTGGTATTTAATTCTTCGAAGAGGCTGTTAGACTTTTTTATGCGAATCTTCGCATATCCTCTGATAGCGGTGAGTTGGAAACACTGGTGTTGGGAAATCGCATCATAGTCAATGACCTCTTGCTTGAAGATGTTTTTAGTACGAAATTTTCTGGTGTGATTCCGTATATGAATGTAATGTGGCTTGATGACTTTGAAGTCTCTCTAGAAGGTGCCAAGAGAGCCATCGTTGAACCCAACTCTAACCTTTCTGATTTTGGGCCTTTGTCTCTCTGCTTCAAGCATCGCATATTGGCTCACATAGTTGCAACCTCTCTGATTCCCAGGATGGGATCTCTGAGTAATATCTCTACTCGTGATGTGTTTATTCTCTATTGTTTACTTAGGAAGTATCGCATCAACTGGGCTGAATGGTTCAAAGAATACATGTGGGAAAGTGTTGAAGACCCTAATCCATCTGCCAATCTGCCTTATGGACTGCTTATATCCCGAATTTTAGTGGATCGTCTGGTGGATCTCTCTATTTTTACACCTATTATTATTAATGCCACTTATGACTCTTGTACTTTTTCAAGTAGGGGATATATGCAGGTTGAAAACAAATGGGTCAAAAAGGACTCTGGAAAGGCAAGAGCTGAGACTTCCAAACCGACCAAAATCTCTACAGACTCGGTTGCCCTCTTAATGCAGGACAATGATGAGCTTAAAACCAGGATTTTTGGAGTAGAACGTGGATTGGAGACTCTCCACGATGCTATTGAAAAGGTCCTTCGCTTATAGAAGAACACTACCACCGATGTCGGTAAACTGTGCATTGCTATGACTAGAATTAATCAGGAAGGGATCTCCACAATCAACAAATTGATCCGCCAAGTTGACTTTCTCAAAGGTGGAGTCAGTGCCTCTAACAATGATCTCACAGTTACAGTTCAGACCTCTTACTCCAGTCTCTCACGAAGCGTGGAATGGTCTTACAATTCTTTTTGTGGGAAAGTCATCAACACCCTAAAGTACTTTTTGGGTGATCGCTAACCTCTGTCTTTTGAATGCTTATTTTAATTGCTCGCTTTGGATTTGTTTCAATAGGGGTCTATCCCTAAAACACTCTTTTGGCATGTTTCCTGAGGACTATCTTACCTCTAGACTACATTGTTTTAAGCTGTTTTTACCTGTTTATATTTTGTGCCTTGTTCTTTTTTATTATGCCAAAAGGGGAAAAAACTTGCCACTACAATTTTTAAGACAAGGGAACCAAGTTCAAGTTCAACACATTCATGAGGCCCTCAAGGCAGGGGGAGCCATATATACAGGGGGAGCTACATATACAGGGCGAGCTACACATACAGCCATATCTCAGGGAAATATCATTGTCTCTCCACACTCTATTTAAAATTGTGAATTAATTGTCATTATCAAAAAAAGGGAGATTGTTAGTTCCTTAGTGTGAGTAAACTCTGATAAATGACACTTAACAAACTACTCACAATTCTCGTAGGCATAGATATTCAATAAGGAAAGGATCCAAGCAAACAACACCAACATGGAAAGAGATATATTCTGATCCTTACAACTACTACAGCAAGGAAGGGCATAATCAAATGGATTAAGAATCATTAACATATGGCCTAATACTGGAAGCAGATCAATCAAGCAATCGTGATTGATAGGACAAGATCAAGAAATCATAAATTAAGCCAAGAATAGAGCCAAGTCACCAAAAGAAGAAATGAAATCAGATCAGGCCAAGAGTCAAGATAAATCCTCCAGCCAAGCACATAATCGAGTCATATATGTCAAGAAGGAAGGAATGTGATTTACCATGCACATATTTAATATGGACATGGATCAATAAATCGCCTCAATCAAGGGATTTCTCAAATCCTTAATTGAAGAATAACTCCCTTGGGTTTTCCTTACAAGAGCACAAGTCTGTTCATATATATATACCTCCCTCAGACTTAGGTGTGAAGTGCGCAACTTCACTTGAGCTTATAAGTGTAATCTTATTTTATCTTTCATAAAGCTTTGTAATCACGTGAGTGAAACAATTGAAAAGAAAAGAGAGAAAAAGATTTTTAGTGTAGGTTTACAAGTAGAGGAAGTGTCAAGGTAGAACATTTGATTTGCATATCAGACAGGATAAAGTCGCAGAACCCTGTACATTCGAAGTTCACTTCAAATTTCTAAAGGAAACCCTTGAAATCCAAGGGGACTGGGAGTAGGCACCACATCGGTGTTCCGAACCAGTATAAAACTCTATGTATTCTTTACCTACTGCATATTATTATTACTATTTATCTACTCTACTGACGTGCATGTGAGTTGACTGACCATTATAGGAAGTAGACTGAAGGAAATTTTAATTCACCCCCCCCCCTCTTGACTTTCAGAGGCGAGCGCGATAGTTTATGTATCAAAGAGACATGTGAATCACACTAGATATATGAGATACTAGATTTTGTATCTGACATATTAGATACAAGAAAAAAGGCGAGCGAGAGAGGAAGGTGGTGATTGGTGAATGAGGTAGGAGAGAGACAAGCGAGAGATTCAGATACATGTGAATCCACTCAGATACAGTGTATCTAGAACAAGTTACACATAATTTTGATCCTATATATTCAAGATACATGTATCTGGACGCACAAAAGGCATGTATCTGAAGTCAAAATTTTGGTAAGTTTTGTAATAATGAAAAGTGAAGGGAAGGGAGATAATTTTTTTAAAAAAAATGATTTGGACTCAAGGTCCTTTATGTATTGGGAAAATTAGCAAATTAGTCACAATCCCTAGCATAATTAGTAAAAACATCTACACTTTAAAATAATTATTAAAAATGTCAAAATGTCAATATTTTAGAAAATGATTTGTATCCTAATATAACTATTTTGCTTTCCTTTTATTTCTCAAAACAGTCCCACATTGGATCAATTTCTACACCACTAACCGATAAAAAAGAAAAAAATACATTTATTATCCATTACCCTTCTTTCTAGGTTTTAACTCAAGTCAATATTCTCTCTCTCTTTCTTCACGTTTTCCCAATTTTTCTCTCATTCATTGTTCAAGAAAAATTAACTCTTCCTTTTTCTCCCAATTTGTTCAAGAAATCTATCAATTAATTCAAGAAATATCTCAATTGATAAAGGTTATTTCAAAGTCACCAAAAATTTTGTGAGTTTTCTTCTGATTTTGTTTCCATATTCACCAAATATTTTTGTATTTCAAATTTTATGTATTTCTTATTTTCTGTCCTCTTTTCAATTTTTTTGAGAGTTTGTTTAAATATTTGAGATTTAGTAGATTGTAGTAATCTACATTAGCATTCATACATCATACATTGTTTGCTTTTTTATACATTCATATTTAATAATTTCAAATTTTTCTTATAGGGTTACTAATGCACAAGTGAATACGGATTCAAATTTAGATTTGGTGAAAACAAAATCAGAAAAAAGGAACATAGAAGAAGAAGAAGAAGAAGAAGAAGAAGAATAAGAAGAAGAAGAAGAAGAAGAAGAAGAATAAGAAGAAGAAGAAGAAGAAGAAGATAGTCAAGGTTGCAAAATTGTATTCACAACAAAATTGTATTCATATTAATTTTTGTTTGTTAATTATTTTTTTTTTTACTCAGCATTTGTAAGAAATACATTGTTTTGTCATGAAATACAATATTTTTTGAAATATAAATTTTTATTGTTGCTAAGATTATAAATTTGTATGTTTTGATGATTGGAATACAAATTTGTTGGAATTTTAAGAAAGAATATACGTTTTTGAAAAATATACAAAACCAATGTTGTATCCTTTCTGAATGAACACAGATTACATAAGTATTTATGGATACAAATATTTTATTCATATTTTTATTTGTGGATACAAATATCATTCTAAATAACTACTAATCCATTTGGTATACATGTTAGAATGAATACAAACTAATAAAGAAATACAAATGGCATTATACAAGCTCAAACATGAAAACCATAATGAATGCAAATACACATATTATCATATTTGAATGAACACAATAAATTACTTTTGAAATTGTAACTGATGAGAATTTTAAATGATATGTTCCTTTTTTAAAAATATTTTCCCCATAATTTTCTCCTTTCTGTTATTAAATAAATTGTATTCTTTCAACTCAAACAAATAAAAAATACATTAATCAGAAGAATAACAAACTAAAATATTGACATTTTTAATAAATATAAAAATGTTGATAAGAGATCCCATTAAATGCTAAAATATTGACATTTTGAAAATTTTCCTTTATTTATTCAAGCCATTGGGCTCAAAAAGAAAATAACAAAAAACAAACCTGGTCGGCCCAAAAGTGACCAACCAGGATATATTAAAAAAAAAAAAAAAAAATGACTCTAAGAAATGGGTTTCTAAATTGATTCTTCAACTC
>JAJOOH010010877.1:0-39197 GCA_029582605.1 Solanum gracilifrons | reverse complement strand
TTTAACACTACCACAAAATAATACTAAAGAGATATCAAGATTAAGACACTTAGCAAAAAGATATTATAATAAAATCTTTAAAATAAGTTACTCACCTATCACACTACCACCTACCACACTACTACTTCTATGACTTCCCCAACTACCAGTTCCGCTACGAAAAATGGTAAACTGATGCACCAAAAATGATCTTTCTTTGAACTGAAATAAGACTGAAGGTCATTAAAAAAAAATAGAATTAGAAAATTTATCATATATAATTCAAGTTAAGCAAAGTAACTTTAAAAATCTTATGACGAGATCAAAACTGCAGCCTTACTCTATAGGTCTCCAACAACACAAAGTAAAAAAAAAGATTGAACTATTTTAATACAAGAAGTAGTTCTCGCATTTTCAAATGAAGATAACATAACTTGTGCGTCACTTATTTCATTATTGGTGTTCCATTATTTCCTATGTCCCCACAACTTTCAAACGCTTATTTGTCGGGGACAATAGGCTTCCCTCATCTTCTTAGGAGAGTATCTTTCTTTATCTGTGATGGAAAGAACTTGTCTAACATCAACATGAGTAAATCTTAATCCCCCAAGGTTGCCTTGGGTTGAACTAACATATAAACAAAATTAGATAGGGGTAATTAAAAAAGAGAAAGACACTAACATATAAACTAATAATGACACAACACGTAAGAGAATATCTAAATATAATTCGTTACCTATAACATCCAGAACTATATATCCAAGGGGCATATGAAGTGACATAGATATGGAGGATGATATGAAGGGTATGACGATGAATTATGATTATCATTGAGTGATCTTCCAAGAATTTCATCATTGCCAGTCATCCATTCGTATCATATCAGTCAGCGTCGTCAACCTCAAATCATAACTTATGCCTAATGCAATTGGGATGACTGGACATCAGGGCGATCTTATAAATGTGTCTAGATAGGCAAAAAGAGAGTGTAATTTCTCCAGGTGTACTGATAAGCAATTAATTAGTAGTCTCTCGTGTATTAGTCTACACCAGCTCCAATGGACGCGAGGAATTTTAAAAAACTGAGAATGAATCAGGAGTTAATGAAGAAGAGGTAATGAACTAGAAAAATCTACAATGATTTTTTCTAATCTAGAGGTGGCTACAACAGTAAAGAATAATCAGATTTCAAGAATGGTTAATCCCATTCCAGTAATTGATACAACCTTAGTCAACTTGGACACATCAGTACAAGATATTCCTTCACTATGCAATCTTTTGGTGAGAAATAATAAGAGTTTAGGCAGGAATTATTATTAACTGGTGGGAATGATAAGAATTTGGAAAAAGGTAACATGTCAATCTCTAACAGTCATCGTACAAATAGCAAAAGAAAACGAAGATATAGATAGAAAAAAGGAGGTAGAGATTATTAAACGACAAACACAATTAGAAATACAACAAATAAAAGAAACAAAAAATGTTAGATAATTGCTTTAGAAAAAGAATTAGCTACATTAAAAAAACTACATACAATTAAACAGAAGGAAAGAGAAATTGAGACAAAATTAAAAGACGAAATAGAAAAATTTAAAGAAAAATTACAAATCGAAGAACAAGAATTAAGTATTGATGATATAAATGAAGATCACTCAAAACAAGGTTCAGACATAAGCGAAACATATACAGAAATTTTAGCAAATATTGAAGAAAATAAAAAATTTACAGAAATAAATACAGGAGATATAAATGAAGATACAAAAGCAAGTACATCGGAAGTAAAAAATCCAAAAAAGTTAAATCCAGTATATTATACTGCGAGCTATGAACAATCTGATAGAGACGATAGTATATGGAATAAAAGGTTGAATAGAAAATGGACACCAATCCCAACAACTACACAAAATAATTTCTTAGATCTAGATTGTATAACAGATATAAATAAAACATTTCAACTATGGATAAGATATATATCAAAACAAATAATAGATAATAAAATAGGAATGTCAGAAGTACCAGGATACATAGAAAGGACACTTATAGGAACAGTAAAACTATGGTTACAAAACCTAACGGAAGAAAGCATAAAAACATTAAAAAATAATAAGAGAATAGATGGCGAAATAGCAACAACGCCAATTGATATATTAAATAAATACGAAATAGCCATAAGAAATGAATTTAGCAGTACAACCACAGAAACAAAAGAACAAAATAAAGAAAAACAATTAAATAGAAATTTAGTGTTAAAATTAGCAATTTGTAACATGTGTTATATAGAAGAATATACATATGTATTTAGAGAATATTATTATAAAGGAACATATAGTACAGAGGAAGGAAAAGAAATAAGAAGATTATACTTCACGAAACTACCAGAACCATTTAGTTCAAAAATAATAAAAGATTGGAATGAAACAGGACTAAAGATACTTTAGGAGCAAGAATAAGATTCTTACAAAAATGGTATTCAAAAATATGTGAAAAATATAGAGAAGACATAAAAATGGAAAAAACAATAACAAAAAATTTGTCATGTTGCAAAAATAAAGTAGCACCCCAATTTGGATGTACTGATGATTACTATAAAAAGAAAATACAAAAAATATAAATCTCAATATAAGTATAAAAGACCTCGAAGAAGGTATTACATAAGAAATTATAAAAATAAAAGACCATATAAACCAAAGAAAAAACTAACTGAATGTACGTGTTATAATTGTGGAAAACTAGGACACATAGCTAAAGATTGTAAATTACCTAAAAATCCCAAGAAAAAACAAATATCTGAAGTAATAATAGATGATGAAGAATATATACAAATAGAATATATAGATTATGAACCAAAAAGTGATGATAGTATACATGAATTATCTGAAAATGAACTAAATGAAGAAGAAGATAATTTATATAATTTAGATGACTGAAAAAGATATACAGATAATAACTCAAGAAGAACACTTAAATGAAGAATCTACGGAACAAAAGGTTATATTTGATATTAATATATTTGAACAAATAAAAGGGAAAGAATTAGACCTAAGCATAGAAAAAATATTTAAGGTACCAATAATAAAAAAAAATTTTAAAAGACAAAAGGAAGAATATTACGTGGTAAGCCAAAAGGAACACATAATAGACTGTAAATATACCAAAGAAAAAGCAAAAATACCAATAATAAATAAAAGAATAATAAATAAAGAAATACAAGAAATTAAAGCTAAAGACCCAATAAAATATGTACACCTAGGAGCAACAAAAATATTGATAAAAACATGTTTTAGAGAAGGAATAGATACACCCATAGAAATATATTTAGTAGACGATAGGATAGTAGAACCTATAGAAAAAAGTATAATAAGTGCAGTAAAAGGAAATCTAATATATCAAAAATTCAAATTTATAATACGTGCCAATTATTCAGTAGCAATAAATGATAAAAACATAGATAAATCTCTAGTATTGTATTGGAAAATGTCGGGCATAAAATTAGCCCCAGGAAGTAAAATATTTACAGCTAGATGTAAAAACCTATATGTACTAACAACAAAACATAAAATAACGGCAAAAAATAAGATAAATAGGATAAAAATAGAAAACCCTTTTGAAGAGGGTTTAGAAATAGTAAGTGACAGAATAAGTACATCAAAAAGAATAAAAGGAATAAACTATAGTAACGAAACACCCCAGTTATCAAGAAAATCAGTAGAATACCAAATGACAAAAGAGATAGAGCCATACCATTACTACATAACTGGAATAATGGAACAAAGAAAATACATTATACTAATAAATACAGGACAAGAAGAAAATTATATAACAAGAGAGTTAGTAACAGAAGATGAAATAAATTCTAAAGAACAAACATGTCCCGACTTACCAAAATTGTTAGTAAACTCTGAGGAAGCAACAGAAAAAGAAATAATTATTGGAGGAATATTAATGTTAATAAAATTCAAAATCTACCAAGGAAATAAGAATATTACACTAGGAATAAAATGGTTAGAAGAAATGAAACCATATAATCTAGAAAACACACAACTAGCTATAACCTATAAAAATAAGAAAGTAGTAATAAAAAGGACATTATGAAAATATATATACTTGCAAAAATAATAATAGAAAATTATTATAACAGATATTATACCCCAATGATAGACACAGGAGCAGAAACCAATATGTGTAAATACAATTGTTTACCAGAAGAAAGATGGGAAAAAATAAAAACACCAATAGTAATAACATGATTCAATAATGAAGGAATTATGATAACATATAAAGCAAAGAATATAAAATTACAAATATGGGATAAAATACTAACAATAGAGGACATATATAGTTATGAATTTACAAACAAAGATATGCTTTTAGGAATGCCATTCTTAGAAAAATTATATCCACATATAATAACAAAAACACACTGGTGATTTACTACCATGTAAATAAAAGGTAGGAGCAAAAAGAGTAAACAATAAAAATAAGAAAACCACACCATGGATAAAAGGAAGTGAAAAAATTACCCAAAAACTAGAAAACATTAAAGAAAGTGGCCATAAGATAGAATTAATCATATTCTCTATAGACAAACTAAAAATAATTCAAGAAAAACTAGAGCCATTATACAATGAAGATCCCTTAAAAGGATGGGAAAAACATAAAACGAAAATAAAAATCGAACTAATTGATGATAATAGTCTAATAACCCAAAAACCATTAAAATATAATTTTAATGATTTGAAAGAATTTAAAATGCATATAAAGGAATTATTAGAAAATAAATATATACAAGAAAGTAATAGTAAACATACAAGCCCAACATTTATAGTAAATAAGCATAGTGAACAAAAAAGAGGAAAAAGCCGGATGGTAATTGACTATAGAAATCTAAATGAAAAAACAAAAACATATAATTACCCCACACCAAATAAAATATTAAAAATAAGACAGATCCAAGGATATAATTACTTCAGTAAATTTGATTGTAAGTCAGGATTTTACCACATCAAATTAGAAGAAGAATCTAAAAAATTAACAGCTTTCACAGTACCACAAGGATTTATGAATGGAATGTATTACCATTTGGATATAAAAACGCATCAGGAATATACCAACATTTTATGGACAATTACTTTAACCAATTAGAAAATTGTATAATATACATAAATGACATATTGTTATACTCAAGAACGCATGATGAGCATATTAAACTATTAAAAAAATTTATACATATTATAACATACTCAGGGATAAGCCTAAGTAAGAAAAAGGCAGAAATAATGAAAACCCAAATAGAATTCCTAGGAATACAAATAGACAAAAATGGTATAAAAATGCAAACACACGTAGTATAAAAAATAATAAATTTTGAAGAACAAATAGACACGAAAAAGAAATTACAATAGTTTTTAGGATTAGTAAATCAAGTAAGAGAATACATACCTAATTTAGCAGAAAATTTAGAACCATTGCATAAAAAATTAAAAAAAGATGTAGAATATCATTTTTACAATAAAGATCAAGAATAAATACGAAAAATAAAATCATTATGCAAAAAGTTACCTAAACTATACTTTCCAGATGAAAATAAAAAAATCATCTATATAGTAGAATCAAATGCAAGTGAAATGAGCTACGGAGGAGTATTAAAATATAAATATGATAAAGAAAAGGTAGAACACCATTGCAAATATTATTCAGGAACATTTACAAACCCCGAAATAAAATGGGAAATAAACAGAAAAGAATTATATTCAATAAATAAATGCTTATTAGCCTTTGAACCATATATTGTGTATAACAAATTTATTGTAAGAACAGAAAATACGTAGGTAAAATGGTGGATAACAAGAAAGGTACAAGATTCAGTAACGACCAAAGAGATACGAAGACTAGTATTAAATATATTAAATTTTACATTTACAATAGAAGTAATAAGTACTAGCAAGAATGTTATTGCAGATTACATCTCAAGACAAAGCTACTCAAACTGAGAAAGAAAATACAATAGAAGAAGTAATCAAAGCTATGACTATACTTTGTACAAAAGTAGAGAACATAGACAAAGAACTACAACAAATAAGAAGTCAGCAGCATGACTATAAAAATGCGGAGCTAAGTCGATTAGAAGACTCTAAAAATTCAGAGCTAGGTGACGTTGGGAAACACCTAAAAACCCATAATGATTTGCTATTTGCAGCTACAGGGAGCACATCTACAACAACGGAAGAAAATAAAATCAGATATGTTAATACCAATATAAATAAATTATTCGAAAAACCATTTATGCCCAAAAACCAAAAAGATCCATTATTCATACCACCCTAGCTAAATACATATAAAGAAAGTCTAGGACAAAACAAAAAGACTTATAACCATATAATCAGAGCTTACATAGAAAACATCCACAAAATAAAGACTTTTCTAAACCAAAACCCAAGGTCCAAAAATACCAAAAACCCCCACGAAGATTATATTACACAAAATCTACAGGGATATAATAAGCTAATTGCACAACCAGGAACAAATACTAATCTAGTAGGAACTTGCTACAACTATGAATTATTGAGTACCGTATATACCCAAACAGGAGATGAATTATCAATAATACCAGGGTTACATAAGGCATTTATACATTATAAAAGGATAACTAAAGGAACACTTTTTTATATAAAGTTCTATTCAGCACCAACAGAAATATTGTATGATGAAATTAAACCTATCATACAAGTTATAAAAATCGAATTAACCAGAGAAATGATAATACGAGAGAAAATAGAATGACAAGGCGAGATACAAAAGATAGAGATACCGGAGTTTTATACAAGAAAGTGGATTATTGGAATAGCTACTATTCTGAACGAATTAACAACCAATTATTTAAATGGAAATTCAGTATGGAGCTATTATGCAAGAGAGCAAACTATGATATATTCAAATTCCAGAGAACTTAGAGAAGCAGATATGAAAGAAATACAACAATGGATATTAAGCTTATTAAAACCAGAACAACAGCCAACTACAAGAGCAATACGAAAAAAATTTCATTTCACCAGAGATAATAACAAAATATTGCAAGACAATTGGACACAGATACCCAGATCATCAATGTTCAAAATGCTATGAGGAAGATAATGTAATTCCAGATGTCCAGCTTAGAATGAAAGCCAACAACGACAAGATAAAAAGCAAGATTCATACCCAACAAGATAAAAAGAGAAAAAGTAAAGTTGTTTGTCTTATTGTAAAAGTATAAAAGTAACTAATAGAATAGTATAGTATGTAAATTAAAAAAGTGGACGTTAGTGGACAGATGTAAAGTAGTGAATTAGTGGACAGATGTAAAGTAGTGAATTAGTGGTGAACAAATGTAAAGTAGTGAATTAGTAAACAGATGTAAAGTGAGCATCTCTACTGATATAAATAGCAGGCCATTAGGCATAGCTAAGGCAAGACTTTCTCGACGGAAAGCAAGCCTCTTTGTAAACAAAAATACTCAATAAAAATATCAAGTTTCAAAGCTAAGCTATGGATCAAAATATACTAGATATCACAGAAAAACAGGTATATCTATTTATGATTATGCATAGCTAAATCTATTGATTCCTGAATATCATAGCATGATTAAATGAGTTTATATTAGTTATTATATACTAGAATTATTTGAAGCATGTTTCTAGTTTGCTAACATGAGGAAAAAAGGAAAAACTTCCAGAACTATGCCATCCTAAAGTTGAAATCATAGGCAGGAAGCCGTGAGGGCAGTAAACAGAGTTGAGGCGCTGTTTAGGAAGGAAGTACCTTTGAAAGTACGGTGTTAGTAGTGACAGGAAAACATGGTTGAAAATAATCTAGTTTATAGTGATCTAATATAAATAATATTATTATGCAATGATATGAGAGAATTATTAATTAAACAGCAGAACACTACTATGGCTACTTATCTACATGATGAAATAATACTGACTTATAGAACACTGATTTTATATATCCTAAAAAGCATAAAAATTATTGAATTAAGAAGACTAATATGGGAAAAAATATTTGACTTTGAAGAATTAGAACTAGCAACTCAAACCTGGTATGAAATAGATGAAATAGATATAGACCTAGAACAAATTAATATGAGCGACTTAGAATTAGAATATTCAGATTAATGATAAATTACAAATACTTTCAATATTGGCAAGCAACTATTGAAAATGTTACCTTATTAGGAAATCTGATAAAAGAAAATATAGAAACATATCAAAGAACCCAAGATATGCAATATATAGAATATATCCTGGAAAATATAAGAGAAATTATAAGATTAATACCTTCGAGAAAAGAGTATTATGACAAAATGATCAATGCCTAAAAAAGCTAACTTCACAAATTAGTTGATTATTTCTAAGGTGTTACAAGTTATCCTAAGTGGAGTGATTAGAGAAAGTTTCGGACAACTTAATAAGAGAGGGATGGAAAATATCAATACAATAGTTTTATACACATAGAGATGTCAAAATCGATTTATTATTGTTCACATATATAAAGTGAGACATTTTATACAGCCATGACTAAAAAAGTCCAAGTAAATGACATATTTTTCTCTAGTATCATGATCAAAATATGAATCTCAAAATTTCAAATATTTTTGTTCATGATTTCTTGTGATACCATGTTAATGTTGTCCTAGCATATAGCATAGTTGTAACATAAAAAATAGTAGGTTCTTAGGCATATAAAAAGTACATTAGTTGTCTTCAAATTACAACTAAAATAATATCCCTCTCAATTTTAATAGGACGATCTAGACAGGGTAAGTGAAACGCACTAAAATAAAGTCATTTTGATTTTAGAGATGGTTCATTACAAAATTAAAGCACTGAAATTAAGTTTAGTGTTTTTAAATCATGCCTTTTTAAAACAAAAAATAGCTTATATCTTCACAATGATATAATTTAAAACAATGAAGCTATGAAAAGATTTTATAATTTCAATCCAGAATAAGTTTAATCCAATTAGAAATCCAAGTGTGACAGTATCATTTTGCAATTTGCATCTTAATAATTTCACAAGTGGGATAATCAAAATATTTTGAAGTATCTAAAGGAAGGAAATGCACGAGAATTGGGAGATCTTAAAAAGTTTATCGGGTTGTCACATAAGTGTATCTCTTCACTTATTTCACCATTTAAATTTTCAAAGGTTAACTATTACCTAAACCTAATGACCAACTTGAGATCAATTGATAAAAAAGAAGGAAAAACACACAGACAAACAATAAATAATTTCTATACTGAATTTGGATTAAACTTGATTTATATCATTTATTGTGATTTATCTTTTATAATGGATTCATGTAATTATCCCTTTCAAGTGATCTGGAGCTACTAATGAGTAATATTACAATCATATTACCATGTTCATTGAGTTACTGAAATGAATCTACGATTCAGGCATAGATAATGAAAATGGACTTAAAAGTGAGTCCACCTTTAGGTTATTTCATTATTTAGCATGCTTTTGGAGGCAACACTTGTACCTATATAATTACCATTGAAAACAGAGATCTTGCATTTTCTAGCAAGAAATCTAGTTCCTAAAAGATCCAAACTATTATAAAGAGTGAAAAGATCATAGACAACACCCCTTATATGCAGAATATAAAACAAACAATCACAAAGCAAAAAAGTGTTAAAAGTCTAATAAGAGGGAAAATGCAAACCTTTAATAGAGAACAAGAATTACATGTAAACTTTTCTGATCCTGCAAAGAAATTATCACCAAAACACGATATAATAGAAGAATACCACAGCAATTACCATAGAATCAATATCAACAAAATTATTTTCCTTCTTTAGTGCCATCTAAACCCTAAAATCAAAATATCTGGCCAAACAACGAATTATAACATTGAAAATTCTGTGAGTATGTGTCTTCCCTATAAATTAGTAATAGAGCATAACTACTTCAGATAAAAATCTAACGAATTGAAAGTGAGAAACATCTTACCAAACCAATTACAAAAAATATGTCACTTCACTCTTTCAAGATTAAATCCATCAAAAAATATTTGAGACAGAAGTTTCAGATGTAGCCTAGGATTTTTCACGACTTCGGTATTTAGTCTTTGATTTCAGAATAAGATATGATGAAGGTAGGGCTTGATATTTGAGTATTGTACCGAGATGAGGAAAGAAGATGGGCCTAAGTTTATGTCACGACCCAGACCGTCGTGATTGGCACCCACACTAACTCTCCGGTGGGAGAACCACTACTACAATCCAAACCAAGCAACTAAACCAAAACTAAGACATTTAAATTACAGAAGCAAGTTAAATACTAAGGAAATAAATAGAGTTCCCATAAACTCTAACAAAAGTCTCACAATGATAAACTAACAATGCGAAAAAAATAACCTAGAACCTGAAAGTCAATGTACTAAAACATCTAACACTTAACCAAGTCTAAACAGGAAGGGATACAATCCCAAACTAATGGACTAATCAACTAATTAGAACATAAGTCTAAGTCCGAAAATGGGGGACATAGACGAAAGAGAATTTCATGGCAGCGCGCAAGAATTGGCTCACCATTGAATTCGAACGATCACTGATCTCCTAAGCGAGGTTTGTCAGTAGCCACTTGAAGATGCCATGTACTCAACAAAAATAAGAGCAAGTGCAGTATCAGTACACATCCACAGTGTACTGGTAGGATCACGTGGCTATCCCACTAAGTGCAACATAAGCAAGTCAAGACAACATTATAATCACATGCATATATATCAACATATACAATATTATCAACATTTACAAACAACGAACAACTTCACATTTTATATCAAATCATTGGTCCTCTCATGGAACCCAAACCCAAACAGTTAACATACCGGAACGTGGTATCCGATCTCATAATTATACCGTAACGTGGCAACCGATCTCATAGTTATGCCGGAACGTGGCAACCGATCCAAGTTAGTTATGCCAGAACGTGGCAACCGATTCATTAAACACACCACAATCACAATCACAAGTATATCACCAAGATCATACATTTAAGTCATGATTTCATGGCAATCATCATTCATCTATCTCATTTACAACAAGTGTGATCAACATTGCAACATTCATACATATACCAGTATCATATTGAAGCAAGAACAAACATACATCATACAATCATAGAATCACAATCATCACCTACCTCGAAACAAGATTGAAACCCTAAGAAACTTGATCCTTCCCTTTCCAGATTCGTTCTGCTTGTTCTTGGTCTACAAACAATCAATAGAATACGAGAATCAATAAACAACCACTAATTACCCAAATTACTAACAATTCTATGAACCCTAGATCAAACCCATGATATCAATTATCTAAATTAGAGTTGTTTCCACCATAGAATCTATAAAAAAAAACCCTCCCCCACCAATATTCACCCATTCTATTACGTTCTACGGATCGAAAAATGGATTCGGGGAGTGAAAAGCTTACCTTTAGCCTCAAGAATGGTGAAAAATGAGTAGGAGTCGCCTGGGGTTCGTTCCTTAGCTCTAAAAATTGAAAAGTGCCAGATAAGGTCGTTTAGGGGTTTATTGATGACCTTAAGTCGCGTCGAGCCCGCCACAGTGGCCATCACCCCGCTGTAGCGGCCCCTCCAGAGCGGCAAAACCCAGCGCCAAAGCCGGTTACACGAGACAGTGAACTAATTAAATAATTCCAAAATCCCCATTTCACAACACACCTCTAATCAACGACGCTCAGAAAATACCTTTTACGCTACGATCGATTCTGGGAGTTCTACTCACCTGAATTCAATTTCGTAAAGTCGTACGGATTCCTTAACGAGTTATCTAACTACTCATGTAATTAAAATCATAAATAATTCACCCGATTGTTACCAGATATTCCTACACCTCAAAGACTCCGATTTCGTCCAAATCTGGACTAGGTTGGGAAAATCCAAATACTACGAAAAAGTTTTTCCGGCCCCAAATTTCCTCCCGTTGGCTTTTCTGTAACGACGGAAAAATGTCATTACAGTTTAAAGGAGGGAAAGTTAAAAGGAGTTGGTGGGAAGATTAATTCTAGTAATTAATGGTTATTCCTTTCTATTTCCATGAAAAAGTTTATTATTTCCAGCTATTGTTAATTTGCTGAGGATACTTTGACATAAAAAATAAATTAATGACACTTAGCTTATTGCCTTTGAGTAATTGTTGCCAAAAGGAACTTCTGTAGTAGTGATAGTGTAACAAGAAGAACTTTGTATTAAAGATAAACTAATTGTAAGTCACAAGAGGGACCTGTTCCTCTTCTTCTGGGAATAACACGAGGCAAAACAAAGGAAAAAGGGAAGAAAAGGGAGGTTCCAGATCTAATTCTAAGCAACTAAAAGAAAAGCAAGTTCATCCTTGCCTTGTTTAGTGAAATATGCCACTACTTATACTACTCTAGCAACTATTACTCTTGCCCTTTTGCTATCATCTTTGGCACATTCTGTTTCCCTTTTGCATCTGGGACCAATTACTATTCCAGGTATTGTGGCACTCGTTTGTACCTGGTACTACGTTTGTTGTTGTCCAATTTGTTTTGTGGAGTCATTACATTGTTGACTTCATGGAGAAGAACTTTGTCCTCAAGGTTCAAGTGAGGAAATTGCTGCAAGAGGGTATATGAGTCCTCCCAAGTTGAATCTTCAATACGCAAGCCTACCTATTTGACAAGGCATTGATGCACCTGATGCGTTCCTTTGGTGACATTTCTCTTGTTCAAAATATCTTCAGGAGTAAGTGTGACAGAGGGAGTTTGGCCCAACAAATCAATAGGTGTAATCTTATTAGTTGGCTTGCTGATACACTTACGTAACACGGAAACATGAAATACAGGATATATTTGAGAAGATGGTGGCAGATCGAGTTTATAAGCCAAATCACCAATGAGTTTAATGATCTGAAAGGGTCCAAAGAAATGCCTGCTCAATGTGGAACGACGTTGCAGACGAACTGAAAGCTGTCTATTTCGTCAAAGACAGACATACACCCAACCACTGATATAAAATATCACCTCCTTATGACCTTTGTCAGCTTGAAACTTCATCCTATCTTGAGCCTGTTTTAAATTGGACTTCAACACCGCCAATGTTTCATCTCATTGTCGCAAAGAACCTGAAACTGCAGGACTTGAAATGTTGTCTAACACAAAATGATAGATGGTAGGAGGAGGTCGGCCATAGACTGCCTCAAAATGAGTCATCTTGGAGCTGTGTTGGTATAAAGTATTGTACCAAAATTCCTCCTAGGGAAGAAGAGGAACCCATGTAGAAGGAGTATATGTAGCAACAATGGAGATACATTTCAAGGTATTTGTTGAGTGACTCTGTTTGGCCATCCATTTTTGGATGATAAGCAGAACTCTTGGAAAAATGAGTTACCTGGAGGTTGTTGATTTCCATCCAAAATTCGGAGATGAAAATAGGATCGGGATCAGATACGATTTTGGTAGGAAAACCATGTAATCGAACAAACTCTTGGACAAAGACTTCTTCTACTATTTGACTGGTAAAATTGGCAGATATCACAATAAAATGTCCATACTTTGATAATCTATCTACAATTACAAAGATCGCAGTGCGCCCCTGAGATAGAGGAAGGCCTGTAATAAAGTCCATGGAGATTTCAGCAAAAAACTCAAAAGGAATCGGCAAGGGAGATAGTAATCCCGCAGGTTTCAATAGTGAATCCTTCATTTGCTGACAAAATTGACATTTAGAGATGAATTTTTTAACATCAGATCGCATGCCAACCCAATAAAATTAGAAGATAATATATGAAAGGTGTCAGAGATGCCAACATGACCTCCAATTTTGGAAGCATGAAATTCTTCCAATAACATTAGACGCTAAGATGCATCCTTGGGAATAACCAGACGATTCTTGAATAAGAGGAGACCTTCCTCAAAGGAGAACGAGGACATAAAATCTGGAGCATTCAACAATTTCTGCTGGAGAGCTAATAATTCCTTATTGGATTTGTTCAACTCCTTAAGCTTGTCAACCAAAGCTATTTCACTAATGACCAACGATAACGCAAAACAGGTAGGAACTCTAGATAAAGCATAGGCAACAAAATTTAATTTGCTTGGGCGAAAACGTATCTCAAAATCATACCCAATTAATTTGCTAAGTCAATGTTATTGTTTAGGGTCTGGATAACCTGACTTGTAAGGGATTTCAAAGGTTGTTGATCAGTTAAAATGGTGAACCGACGGCCCAATAAGTATTGATGCCACTTTTGAACAACATGTGTTATGGCAAACATTTCACGATTGTAAGTAGAAGTTGCTTGCATCATTGAGGACAATTTTTGGCTGAAGAATGCAATAGGGTGACTGTCTTGGCAAAGAACCGCACCAATACTAGTACCTGATGCATATGTTTCTACCACAAAATACTTGGAAAAATCAGGCAGGAATAAAATAGGTACAGAGCCAAGAGCCTCTTTCAATTTGGCAAAAGCAACAGAGGCCTTATCTTACCACACAAATGAGTCATTTTTCAGAAGATCAGTTAGGGGTGAAGCTAACTGGGCATAACCTTTGACAAAATGACGATAGTAACCAGTTAAACCCAGAAAGGCACGGACATCCTTCATAGATGAAGGCAAAGGCCAAGAAACGATAGCACCAATCTTCTCGGTGTCAACTTGTAAGCCTTTTTCAAAGAGAATATGACCCAAGTAAGAAATGGAAGACTACCTGAATAGGCATTTTTATTGCTTCACCACCAAAGAATTTTGTCGGAGAAGATCAAAGACTGATCTAAGGTGTTGTAAGTGATCCTATCAAGATGTGAAATAAACCAGGATGTCATCGAAGAAAACAAGGACAAATTGGCATAGAAACGGCTTAAAAATGGAATTCATGGTTGATTGAAAAGTAGAAGGAGTATTCGAAAGACCAAATGGCATCACAGTAAACTCATAATGGCCTTCATGAGTTCAAAATGCGTTCTTTTCTATATATGGGGGATGGAGGCAAATTTGATGGTATCTGGCTAGTAAGTCCAACTTAAAGAATACACAAGCATTGTGCAATTCATTAAAAAGCTCATCGACTGTTGGGATTGGAAATCTATCCTTAACAGTAATAGGATTAAGAGCCCTATAATCGACACAAAAGCTCCAAGTACCATCCTTCTTGCACACTAACAACACCGGTGAAGAATATGGACTCGAGCTGGGACGAATAATTCCTAACTTGAGCATCTCAGAAACAAGTCTTTCAATTTCAGCTTTTTGGAAGTGGGGGTAACGATATGGCCGGACATTTCCAGGATTGGCTCCCGGTAAGAAAGGAATGCGGTGATCTTGTGGTCGTGGAGGTGGTAAAGAGGACAGGAGTTGAAAAATCTCCAAATATGAGTTCAGAAGAGTGGCTAAGTTAGAGAGGTGATGGCATGGTGGTACGAGGGTAGGAGATTAAAGATCTAGACGAAGAAAATAAGAAATATAATCTATCTTAGTAAAGCGCCTGAGAGTGGACATATCAATTTGGGCAGGAGAGGGGGCAGGATCACCTTGCCATCGGTGATGTTTCCCGTCAAGTGTAAATTCAAAAGTACGATTGACATAATCAGTCAAACATGGACCCAATGTTGCCAACCAAGCAACTCCAAGGACTAAATCTGAACCATGCATGTCAATAATAAAAAAGTTTGTTATAAAGGAGAAGTCATGAATGGTGAGTGCTACACCACGAACGACACCCAAACATTGCAGTTCTTGGCCATTCCGAGCATAACTGAAAACCCCGAAAAAGGTTCTACAAGTAATTTGAGTGCCTTGGCGGCACGTGGTTGAATAAAATTGCGTGTGCTACCTCCGTCAAGGAGAATTTGCATATAAAGGCCTTTGATAAATGTAGTGACATGAATTGTAGAGGGATGAGAGCCGCCAAACAAGGCATGGTAACTGATGCTAAGTAGAGAAGGTTTTTCAATTATGGTATCTCGAGGTGGTGAATCTGATGGGGATGGAGACAATTTAGAAGGAGTCATATGTAGTATCATCATCGGCAAGAAGTAAAAAGAGTTGAGGAATGGATGAACATTTGTGACCCTTGTGATATTTTTCATCACGATTGAGACAAAAGTTAAGTTCACATTTTCGTTGAAGCTCTGACGGTGTTAGCTTTCTGAACGATGTACACCAACGCCTAGAATAGACGCAGTCGAGGCTGAGGAGCTGGAATAAAGGGTCGTATTTTTAAGGCTGTGAGAGGTGTGGAAGGAAAATGGGTTAGCAGGAATTTTTGATAGATAGTTGGGTCAGGTCACTGTCCCAGTTTAGGCCAACTTTTTTTTCTCTTTCAAAAAGGCCAAACTAATTGCTTCATTGAGGTCCACGGGTCAAAAATCCAGAACATATGATTTAATATCAGGGTGAAGTCCAGAGGTAATAAAATGTTTCATTAACGGCGGCGATACATCAGAGGTACGATTGGCCAGTTTCTCAAATTGAGAAAGATAGTCACGAACGAAAGTTTTCAGCTGTAGTTTTGCCACCAAGTTTTCTGGTGCTTCCATTGATTTAGACCCAAAATGAGTAACAAGAGCCCTAAGAAAGTGGTCCCATCCACAGAGTTGCGGTTCCGATACATCCACTGATACCAATCTCATGCATCTCCCTCAAGAAAGAAAGAGCATACATTGAAACGTTGCTTATCTGGAACATTGTAAGTGTCAAAATACTGACGAACTTGGAAAGCCCATCTCTCTGCGTTGTTACCATTAAACTTAGCCAAGCCAATCGATGTCGGTTTATCATGTCGAAATGGATTAACGGCATGGGGTGGAACTGGAAGCACCTGGTGAACTGGGGGTTGCTTATTTAGTGTGGGTGGTGGGGTAGTATGCTAATAAAAAGTTTGTGGAAGTGGCATAAATTATTGACCCAAAACTGAAGAAGGGCTACCCGGGACTAGAGATGGCACCGGTGACGAAGGACGCAATGAATCCAGTTGAGCTACAATTTCTTGTAAGGCAGTGTTGATGGATTCGACAGCTTTAGAGTGGCTACCAGATTATTCTTGAAGTTGTTTCACAGCCTCATCAAGAAATTTGAGGCAAGTGTTATGTGCACCATCACCCATTGTAGAAGGAGGAACAAAAAGCACCAATTGTAACAAGAGGAACTTTGTATTAAAGATAAACTAATTGTAGGTCACAAGAGGGACTTGTTCCTCTTCTTCTGGGAATAACAAGAGGCAAAACAAAGGAAAAAGGAATAAAAGGGAGGCTCCAGATCTAATTCTAAGCAACTAAAAGAAACGCAAGTTCATCCCTACCTGCTTTAGTGAAATCTGCCATTACTTATACTACTCTAGCAGCTATTACTCTTGCCCTTTTGCTATCATATTTGGCAGAGTATGTTTCCCTTTTGCATCTGGGACCACCTACTAGTCCAGGAATTGTGGCACTCATTTGTACCTAGTACTACGCCTGTTGTTGTACAACTTGTCCTGCAGAGTCATTGCAGATAGGGGAAAAAAGCTTCAGTACCACTACATCTGAAACTTATATTTAACAAAATTCCAAGTTAGTTTTCAACAAGAAAATATTTTTAAACACACCATCTAAAGAGAAATTTTCATCCATAATTAAAGTATAAAAACATTTGTATCACTATTAAACTATTTGTCATGCTTCGAGCCTACACCCTGAGCGTGACTGGCACTCGAGAACCATTGTTGGCCCCAAGCGAATCGTTGGCCTGGCTTAAATCTTAGCAGAAGACTTACTCAACATAGAATAAACTCAAATGAAAGCTTTCAAAAAGTATCAAATTAGATAACTTAGAATAGTTTAGAAATAAACATTCACTAACCAAAGAGGCAACTCAAGTCTAGAACATAACAACTGAAATGAACAAGACTCATGATAGTCTATCTATATATGAAGCCTCTAATACTATGAGGGATATGGGGACAAGACCTCCGATCATCTTAACAACTGAAATAACTGACACATAACAAAAAGGGATCCTCTGGAAGTAAGGAGGCTCACCAAGAAACTCTTGAGCTTGACTGGATCAACGAAGTGTTGGATGCTGATCCTGGTTACATGTATCTGCATCATAAAATATGCAGGCCAAATGGCGTCAGTACAAGCATGTGAGGGGAATTCTAAAACACGACATAAGATTGAACTAGAACTTTTGAAGCAACTTACCTCGTCTCAACTCAACTCAAACTCAACTCATTTCAGCATAAAAACAACGACAATAATGCAGGTATAAATAATTTTTTTAAATAGTAGATATAAACTCAATGTATTAAACAAACAATATAACTTAATTTGTATATTAAGAATACAAAATAACTCCGTGGGAGATTCTCTAACTAACAACCATGACTATGAGCTATGTGATGATACATCGTCTAGTCCACGCTGCCAGAACTGTCCGATACTTTCCTGGGGTATAGGAACTATTACTAAATGGATCCACTAGTTTATGCTAAAAAGCACTAAGAATCATCTTAAAAGTATGACCCTTTCTACCCATGTTGGCTATATTATTTATGGAAACTTTGAGTTATCTGAATTCGTCCCCATATCAGTGCTCAATACTACTCCCAAAATGTAACTAGCTCATATGTTTAAAAACATAACTCTTTTTGTGGTTTCAGATTATTACTCAAAAATATTTCTCATAAAAGAGATGGTACTCAAAACTGCTCAAAAACTCTTTTGGAAATCGGTGTTTCCTCTCATCTTAAATATGAAAACACTTACTCTTGGGAATACTAAGTTCCCTTATATCATTTTAAAGAAAATGAACCAACTCTACTGTTTCTCAAACTGAAGTGCTCAAGTCTTAAAACAAGTTTTAAAACGATTGTAAAAGACTTTTTAAAATGACTCGGAAGAACTCTTAAGACTTGAGTCTTAGCTGTACCTTGAATTTGAATTATGGATTCAAAGGTTATGATATTATGTTATGGATGATTTCTAGATTTTTAGAAGTAGTTTAGAGTGTTTAGAATCAAAGGTGAGTAAAGGTTACCTTACAAATAACTCAAATGGACAAAATGATGAAGAAAGGGTGGGGGCAGGCGACCCTAGCACACAGAGTGGCGCAGGGTGCCAGCCCTTGAACTACATGCCAATGTTTGGGGTGCATTGACTGGTGCCCTGCGCCAGGCCCCGACCTACAGACACTTTTCTGGCGCTATGGTGGGGCGGGGCGCCAGCCCTTGCCCAGAAAACCCCGACAATTATTCTTATTCATTTTCTAACCCCAATTCGCCTAGAATATAATGATTTCTTCCCCAATCACTTAGATTTGAATACCCAACCAAAGTACACAAGAATATACTCAAAAAAAATCTTAAGCTCCATTCAATTATCTCAAGAACTCATCAAACCCATTCTAATTCATGAAAAAAACAATACTTCAAGAAACTAATCAAGAACTTCTTCAACTTCAAGAACGAAACTTCACTGAAAATAACATGATTAGTGTGTGGGTGAACGAATCCAAACTCACATACCTCTTAGGGATTAAGCCCTTGGAAAAATGACCTTCGATTCACAATAAAACTTGAAGAACACCTTGACTTTTCTCCTTTTCTCCTCTTTTTGAACTTCTCTCAAAACCCTAGCGTAAATTAAGATTTGTAAAACTAAAACCAAAACAGTTTAGACCCCTAAATATTACCAAAAATTTGTTTTAAGCTGATGGGGTAAGGAAAAGACCAAAATACCTCTCTTAAATCCGGGTAACTTTCATTAGTTGGACAGACTGACTTCAAAGGGGCATATCTATCTCATACAAGGTTAAAATTTAGCAAACTTGGTAGCGTTGGAAAGAGGATTTCAAGACATTTCATTTGATATCTTATGGTTCCCCTAACTCATCCTGTACTGAAAGTTATGGTTGTTTGAAGTTGACTCAAAACTCATAACTTAAGCATAACTTGTAAAATTTCATATTTGGCTCTTTCCAAATTTGTTCTTTCTATTTTTAGCTCTTTCTAAGGTAGGATGTTACAATATATCCCCCTCGTGAACATTCTTCCTAGAATGAGATCTCTCTAAGTAGAGATGAGGTGTAACATCTAACATTTAGCTCAAACATCTAACATGCTATTATGACACATTACATCAACTTAAAGAGTACTACGAAAATAATTAGTACCTTGATTTGTAGCTTCTCCGGGAGCAAAGAGATGTGGGTATCTCTTCTTCATATCTTCCTCAGTCTCCCAAGTAGCCTTCTCAATAAACTGATTCCTCTATAGGACCTTGATTGATGCTACCTCATTGGTTCTCAACTTGCTAACCTAACGATCTAGAATATGCACGGGAATCTCCTTATAAGATAGGTTGTCCTTAATACCAATATTTTCAGTCAGTATAATGAGTGAAGGATCACCCATACACTTCTTCAACATTGAAATGTGAAACACCGGATGGAGTGCTACTAACTCTTGCGGTAGATTCAACTCATAAGCTACATTGTCAATCCTCTTGGATATCCTATAAGGACCAATATACTGGGGACTAAGCTTTCCCTCTTACCAAATCTCATAACTCCCTTCATAGGTGAAACCTTCAAGTACACCCAATCATCTACTTCAAACTCTAAGTCTCTTCTTCTAACATCAGTATAGGATTTCTGACGGCTCTGCGTTGTTTTCAACCTTTCTTGAATAACCTTCACTTTCTCCATAGCTTGATGAACCAAGTCTAGTCCTATCAACCTAGCTTCACCAACCTCAAACCATCCAATATGAGATCTACATCTTCTCCCATAAAGAGCTTCATAAAGAGCCACCTGGATGCTAGAGTGATAACTGTTGTTGTAAGCAAACTCAATGAGATGTTAGTGATCATCCCAATTACCTTTGAAATTGATCATGCATGCCCTCAACATATCCTCTAAAGTCTAAATTGTACGCTCTGCTTTACCATCAGTCTGAGGATGAAAAGCAGTACTAAGGTTCACCTTCAAACCCAAACCATTCTGGAAAGACTTCTAGAGTTGTGCGGTGAATTGCGCACCTCTATCTGAAATAATTGACACTGAAACTCCATGAAGTCTAACTACCTCTTGAAGATATAACATGGCATAATCCTCTGCTGAATGGGTAGCCTTTACTAGCAAAAGGTGGGTTGATTTAGTCATTTGATCTACAATCACCCAAATTGAGTCATGATGTATGCGAGAACGCAGCAAACTAGTAATAAAGTCCATATTGATCATATCCACTTCCATTCTGGAATCTCTATATTCTGAGAAATACCATCGGGCCTTTGGTGCTCCACCTTGACTTGTTGACAATTCAGGCACTTATCAACGAACTCTGCAATACTCTTTTTCATACTACTCCACCAATAGACTTCTCTCAAGTCACGATACATCTTTGGGGAACCCGAATGGATAGAATATCTGGAGCTATGAGCTTCATCCATGATCCTCTCTTGAAGGTCATCCACCCTTAGTACACACAATCTACCTTGATACCTCAATACACTATCTCCCCCTTGTTCAAAAGCTATCACTTTTTGCTTATGACCATTCACCTTTAATTCAAGAAAAATAGGGTTTTGGTCTTGTTTCTCTTTCACTTCAGATACTAGGGATGATTTAGCCCCCATCATCACCACCACTCCTCCTTCATTGGAATCTATTAATCGAACTCCCAATCGTGCAAGTCTGTGCACATCTTTGGTTAACTCTTTCTTGTCTTCCTCAACATGGGCCATACAACCCATAGACAACCTAATCAAGGCATCAACAACCACATTAGCCTTACCTGGGTGATAGAGAATACTCATGTCAAAATCCTTGAGTAACTCCAACCACCTCCTTTGTCTGAGATTAAGCTTTTTCTGACTGAATGCATACTGAATACTCTTGTGATCGGTGAACACATCCACATGAACACCATAAAGATAGTGACGCCATATTTTCAAAGCGAATACTACAACAACCAACTCTAGATCATGAGTTGGGTAATTCCTCTTGTGAATCTTAAGCTGTTTGGAGGTATAAGCTATAACCTTGCTATTCCGCATCAATACACAACCCAGTCTAACTCTAGACGCATCACAATAAACAATAAAAGTTTGCGTACCTTTGGTAAGGTCAATACTGGGGTAGTAGTCAACCTAGTTTTCAATTCCTAAAAGCTTTTCTCACAAGCCTCAAACAATTGAAACTTAACTATTTTCTGAGTCAACTTAGTCAACGGGGATGCAATAGATGAAAACCCCTCGACGAACCTTTTATAATAACCGGCCAACCCCAAGAAACTTCTAATATCAATTGGAGATTTGCGTCTAGGACAGTTCTTCACTACCTTTATCTTTTGAGTGTCAACTTGAATCCCATCACTAGAAACAATGTGTCCTAAGAATGCCACAGACCCAAGCCAAAATTCATATTTAGAGAATTTAACATACAACTCTCTATCCCTTAGAGTTTATAGAACTACTCCAAGATGACTAGCATGATCTTCCTCATTCCTCGAATAGATTAGAATGTCATTAATGAATACGATAACAAATATATCTAGATAAGGCTTAAACACTCTGTTCATAAGGTCCATGAATGCTGTAGGAGCATTAGTCAAACCAAATGACATGACCAAAAACTCGTAATAACCATAGCGGTCCTGAAAGATGTCTTAGGGATATCACATTCTCTTACTCTCAACTGTTGATAGCCTGATCTGAGGTCTATCCTAGAAAAACAAGTGGCACCCTGAAGTTGATCGAAAAGATCATCGATTCTTGGAAGAGGATACTTATTCTTTATAGCAACATTGTTTAACTGATGGTAATCTATGCACATTCTAAGAGAACTATTTTTTCCTCATAAATAAGACCGGAGCGCCCCAAGGTGAGATACTTGGTCGAATAAAACCTTTCTCAATGAGGTCTTTCAATTGCTCTTTTAACACTTTCAACTCTGCTGGTGCCATTCTATATGGCGGAATCAAGAGAGGACGAGTATCGGGAAGAATATCTATGTCGAAGTCTATTTCTCTCTCAGGAGGGACTCTGGGAATATCATCTGGAAATACCTCACTGGAAACTCATTCACGACTGGAACTGATTGAATAAGTGGTGTCTTAACACTAGAGTCATTAACTCGGACTAAGTGATAGATGCTCCTCTTGGAAACTAGCTTTCTCGCCTTAAGGTACGAAATAAAATGACCCTTAGGCACTTTTGAACTACTCCTCCACTCAATAACTGGCTCATTAAGAAACTGGAACTTAACTACTCGAGTTCTACAATCAACTGAGGCATAACAAGCATAAAGCCAGTCCATACCTAAAATAACATCAAAATCTACCATGTCTAACTCGATTAAGTCAGCCATGGTGTCCTTGTGATTGATGAAAATGGTAAAATCACGATAAACTCTCTTAGCTAGAATAGACTCACCAACAGGTGTAGAAACACTGAAGGGCTCAACAAGTTGTTCAGGAAGAATATCAAAATTCATGGCAATATAGGGAGTCACAAAAGATAGACTCGCTCCTGGATCTAGCAAAGCATATAAACCAAAATTAAAGACTTTGATTATACTAGTGACAACATCTGGTGATTTCTCTTGCTCTTGGTGATTGGTGATTGCATACAAACGGTTTGCCCCTCCGAATGTCCCTGAAGTAGCTCCTCTAAGTGCAGCTCTTCTATCTGGTGGAGCCGCTGAAGAAGATCGGGGCACTATAAGATGATAGAGCAAGTCCCTTTTGCTTTTGTTGGAAAAAGGACTGGTTTGCATTACTCTTCTGCTGTCTAGACTTATTTCATGTAGTCTTAGCTTTCTTGTTTCGGAAATCTTCTCTATGTCTTGGTTTATCTTCCTCAACTTGTTGCATATGGATCATCAGCCTTGATATGTGCATATCTCCTATCATCATAGTTGTCTTGCCCTCCTTACTTGTCAGAAGAGACAACCCAGCAACAAACAGACTCTTCCTGCTCCTCATGTCAACAACCATCACTAGGGAATAACGGAACAGTTGGGTGAACTCAAGGATGTACTCATGTACGCTCATAAATTCCTACTTCAGAGTGAGGAAATCCCTTACCTTGGTCTCTCTTAGTTCACGGGGAAAGAAACTCCCCAAGAATGTCTCCTCAAACACCGCTCAGCTCACAATTAGTGCACGCTCAGCTTTACTCTTCTTCCATTGATCAAACCATACTCTAGCAATACCATTTGGTTGGTATTCAGCTAGTTCAACTCGCTCAGCATCAACAACATGCATAACCTCAAAAAACCTTTTGTAGCTCTTCTGCAAAGTTTTCCGGATCCTCAATGACACTTGAACCGGTGAAGTTGGGAGGATTCATCCTTAAGAACTTACGGATCCTTGACGTATCAGCTACATCTTGTCGAATCTCTCTCTGTTGCCCAGCTTGATTGGTCACAACTTGGTTGAACATCCGGATAGCTTCCCGGAACTCAGCATTAGTGACCTCTCCTTGGGGTTGCACTTCTGGTGCATTGGGGACCCCTTGATCCTGAGGATCAACATTTCTCATAGCAGGACGACCTTGGACAGCTTTTCGTGGAGGCATGATCTGAAAGATACGCGCAAGCATGAGTTAGAAGGAAACTTTATAGAGATGAACTCTATTGCACGAAAAGAGTATGAAAGAAATGAGATAGTTCCTAAATGTCGCAACCTCCTAATTATAGATGTGACGCGCTTCACATCGATAACTAGGACTCTAAAGACACGGCTTCATAGACACCCTAGGACTCTTGAACTCTGTGCTTTGATACCAAGTTTGTCATGCCCTGAGCCTATACCCTCGATGTGACCGGCACTCGAGAACCATTGTTGACCCCAAGCGAACTCTTGGCCTGGATTAACTCTTAGAGAAAGACTTACTCAACATAGAATACACTTAAAGGAAGATTTAACTAAAAAATTCTCAAATTAGACAACTTAGAAAAGTTTAGAAATAAACATTCACTAGCCAAAGATGCAACTCAAGTCTAGAACATAAAAACTGAAATGAACAAGACTTATGAACTATTGTCTATCTATCTATGAAGTCTCTAATACTATGAGGGATGTCGGGACAAGACCCCTGATCATCCTAACAACTGAAATAGCTGAAACATAACAAAAAGGGATCCTCCAGAAGCAAAGAGCCTAACCAAATAACTCTTGAGCTCGACTGGGTCAACGTAGCGCAGGATGCTGATCATGGTTACCTGTATCTGCATCATAAAAGATGCAGGCCAAATTGCGTCAGTACATGAAATGTATGAGCATGTGAAGGGAATTCTAAAACATGACATAAGCTTGAACTGGAACTGAAGAAGCAACTTACCTCGTCTCAACTCAACTCAATTTAGTTTAAAAGCAATGACAATAATACAGGTATTAAGAAATTTTTTAAACAGTAGATATAAACACAATGTATTCGAAAATATAATATAACTCAGTTTGTATATTAAGAATACAAAATAACTCTGTGGAAGTTTCTCTAACCGACAAGCATCACTATGAGTTATGTGATGATACATCGTCTAGCCCACGCAGCCAGAACTGTCCTATACTTTGTTGTGTATAGGACCTACTACTAAGTGGATCCACTAGTCTATGCTAAAAAGCACTAAGAATTATCTTAAAAGTATGACTACATGATTTATGGAGACTTTGAGTTATCTGAATTCGTCCCCATATCAGTGCTCTATACTACTCCCAAAATGTAACTAGCTCATATGTTTAAAAACATAACTCTTTTTGTGGTTTCAGATTATTACTCAAAAATATTTCTCATAAAAGAGATGGTACTCAAAACTGCACAAAAACTCTTTAGGAAATCAGTGTTTCCTCTCATCTTAAATGTGAAAATATTTACTCTTGGGAATACTTAGTTCCCTTATATCATTTTAAAGAAAATGAACTCAACTCTATTCTTTCTCAAACTCAACTGCCCAAGTCTTAAAAACAAGTTTTAAAACGATTGTAAAAGACTTATTAAAATGACTCGGAAGAACTCTCAAGACTTTACTCTCAGCTCTACCTTAAATTTGAATTATGGATTCCAGGGTTATGATCTCATGTTATGGATGATTTCTATATGTTTAGAAGTAGTTTAGAGTGCTTATAATCATAGAGGAGCAAAGGTACCTTTTGCAAGAACTCAGACAGACTAAACGACGAACAAAAGGTGATGGCAGGCGACCCTGGCGCACTAAGTGGCGCAGGGCGCAGCCCTTGAACTACAGGCCAGTGGTTGGGGTGCAATGGCTGGCGCAGGGCGCCAGGCCCCAACCTACAGACACATTTCTCTGGCACTATGGTGGGGCGGCATGCCAGCCCGACGAAAATTCTTACTCGTTTTCTAACCCCAATTCATCTAGAATCGAATGGTTTCTTCCTCAGTCACTTAGATTCAAATACCCAACCAAAGTACACAAGAATCTACTCAAAAACAACTCCTAAACTCCATACAATTATCTCAAGAACTCATCAAACCCATCCTAATTCAGGAACGGAAACAATACTTCAAGAATCTGATAAAGAACTCAAATTCTTCAACTTCAAGAACGAAACTTCGCTGAAAATAACATGATTGGCGTGTGGGTGAACGAATCCAACAGTATGAGAACTCACATACCTCTTAGACCATCTCCAACCCAACACCAAAATTTACACCAAAATGTAAAATTTGGTGTTTTGGAGCTCCAACCCAACACCAATTTTACACCATTTTGGTGTGTGAATAGTGTTGCACCAAATTTGGTGTAACACTATTCATCATACCAATTTACTTTATTGAACATTTTAATATTATTTTATTATACAAAACTTTTAATTAAACAATAAATAAATTGTATGTTTTAATTAAATCTCTTGTATATTTACTTATTTTTTATGTAATATTTTTATAATATTAATTTTAGATATAAAAGTTAGATTTTTTTATAAATTAATTTTTCTATGTATGACTTTTTAATAAAAATTAAATTTATGTTAATTCTACGATAAATTATAATTGGATATAACTACAATTAACCTTCACAAAAATTAAAAATGCAAACATATAAATGTCACGACCCAGACCGTCGTGATTGGCACCCACACTAACCCTCCGGTGGGAGAACCATTAATACTAATTAGCTAACTAAAGAACCAAACAACTAAGGCATTTAAGGTTACGGAAGCAAGTTAAATTCTAAGGAAAGGAATAGGGAGTTCGCATAAACTCCAAAACAATAGTCTAACAACTAAACAAATCTAACATTGCGGAAGTAACGCCTAGAACCTGAAAGTCAATGTACCAAAACATCTAAGGTTCAACACAACTCCAAACTAAACATAAGACTAACTAAAGTACTAGTCTAAGTCCGAAATGTGGACATAGACAAAAAGAGAACTCATGGCAGCCCAGAAGAACTGGCTCACCCTTGAATTCGAACGATCACGAATCTTCTAAGCAAGGTCTGTCAATTGCCACCTGAAGATGCCCTATAATCAACAAAGAAAGAGCAAGTGCAGTATCAGTACACAACCACAGTGTACTGGTAGGATCACGTGGCTATCCCACTAAGTGCAACATACATAAGCCATTACAACATAATAATAACATGCATACACCAAACATATACAATATCATTATCATTTACGAACAACATACAATTTCACAATTCTCAAGATATACAGTTATGTCATGTCAATGGTCCTCTCATGGAACCCAAACCCAAACTGTTAGCATACCGGTACGTGGTATCCAATCCAATGTTTATGCCAGAACGTGGCAAATGATCCCATATTTATGCCGGAACGTGGCAACCGATCCAAGTTAGTGTGTCGAAAAGCAACACCCGATCCATTCAACAAGCAACAATCACAATCACAAAGTACATTCTCATAATTATACAAACAAGTCATGATTCATGGCATTCATCATTCATCTATCATCATGTACAATTAGTGTGATCAATAGTGCAACATTCGCATACATGCACGTATTATAATGAAGCAAGAAAAAACATATATCACACAATCATGAAATCACTATCATCACCTACCTCGAACAAAGCTTGAATCTCCTAAGAAACTTGATCCTTCCCTTTCCGGATTCTTTTCGCTTATTATTGGTTTACAAACAATCAATATAATGCTAGGATCAATATATAAGACTTAATTACCCGGATTATAATCAATAAGATCAACCCTAGGTTAAACCCTTGATCCCCATACCCAGATTCGGGTTTTTTCCACCATAATTCCTAGATCAAAACCCTCTCCCATAAAAAATTACTCATTAGATTACGATCTACGGATCGAAAAATGGATTCGGGGACTTAAAACCTTACCTTTAGCCTTAAGAATGGTGGAAAACTATTAAGTATCGCCTGGGGTTCGTCTCTTTACTATCAAGAACGAAAGTTGCAGAATAAACACGTTTTGGGGTTTATTTCCGACTTAAATTGCGACTGTCCCACTATGGCGGTACTCACCCCGCTACAGTGGCCCCGCCCTGGTGGGAATAATCCTGCCATAGCGGCTTGCACGGAACCAGCGATTCAATTTAAGAATTCCAAAATACCATTTCACAACACACCTTCATCCCATGACACTCAGAAAATACTCGTTCACGCTAAGATCAATTTTGAGAGTTCTACTCGCCCGAATTCAATTCCGTAAAGTCGTATGGGTTCCTTAACGTCTTTGCTATCTATTCATGTGATCAAATTCATAATTAGATCACCCAACTGTTGCTAGATTTCCCTAGAATTTAATGACTCCGATTTTCATCCAAATCTAGACTAGTTTAGGAAATTCCAAGTTATTGTGAAAAAGTTTTCCGATCCAAAAAATTTCCCCGTTGGCTTTTCTATAACGACATGAACAGGTCGTTACAATAAATTATTAAACAATTAATACAATGCATTTAAAAATAACCGAAAATAATAAACATTCAACAAAGTAGTAATTGACATACATTAAAATTGAAATGTAAAATACATAGTAATTTTAAACATTCAATTATGTAATGTTTATTTAATTGTATTTCATTAATGATTTCACTTTTATTTGTATTATCCATTATTATGTATAATGTATATTATTTTCTAGCAATTTATATTATTTAAAAAATTATGGTATAAAATAATTTTATATTAAACGACTAAAAGAAAATAATATGAATTATATATGGTGAATGTTTTAGAAAGAATTTGTTTTATGAAATAAAAAAATATAAATGAAATAAGAAATAATAATATGATAATGAAGAGAGAGAAAAATATTCCTTTTTGGTGTAAAATTTGGTGCAGTGGGTTGGAGTTGATTTACACTAAAATAGTACTGACACCAAATTTGGTGTTTGGGTTGGAGATTCCCTTAGGGATTAAACCCTTGGCGAAACGATCTTCAATTCGCAAGAAAACTTGAAGAACGTGTTGACTTTTCTCCTTTTCTCCTCATCTTGAACTTCTCTCAAAACCCTAGTGTAAATTAGGATTTGTAAAACTAAACCAAATCATTATAGACCCCTAAATATTACCAAAGAATCGTTTTAAGCTTATCGGGTAAGGAAAAGACCAAAATACCCCTCTTAAATCCAGGTAACTTTTCTTAATTGGACAGCTTGACTTCAAACGGGCATATCTCTCTCATACAAGCTTGAAAATTAGCAAACCTAGTGGAGTTGGAAAGAGGATTCCAAAACCTTTAGTTTGATATCTTATGGGCCACCTAACTCATCTTGTATTGAAAGTTATGGTCGTTTGAAGTTGACCCAAAACTCACAACTCTAGCATAACTTGTAAACTTTCAGATTTGGCTCTTTCCAAATTAGTTCTTTCTATTTTTAGCTCTTTCTAAGGTGGGATGTTGCACTATTTGATTCATGTTTTAGTTTAACTCGATGAAGAAGGCCCTTGAATTTTGATTGGTTATGAAAGAAGATATACACAAGAACTCAAAAAATTATGTGTTGTTTCTATATTTCTTTTTTCATCTATATTGTTAAGATTAAAGAATGTGTATGTTGTATTTTTTTTTCTTTTTGTGTGCTTTTTATTAGACTTCTTTAATTTAATTTTTATATGAATTTTTGACAGTCGTATCTCTATTGACTTCAAATTAGTCAGTTATTACTTTATTGAAAGTTTGTTAATTGCTAACCAAGATTTAGAATTTACACTTCGTTGCTTAAAAGAAATGAGTAAATTTTAAGTTTAGCAAACATAAAAATCATATTAGCACTATATAGCTACAGTTTTGCTATTTGCGCTTCATATTAGATTTGTATAAAATCGCAGACAACAGCTGATTGTATAAAATCGCAGACAGCATCCGATTTGTATAAATCGCGGCGATTTGTATAAATCATGTGTTTGTATCTATATGTTCTTTGTTTTTGTATAGCTGCATAAAATTTGAATTCGTGACAATTGAATTGAGTTAAACAGTTATATTTGTCTATCAAATCTCTCTCACTTTATACAAACACAAATTATACAAATTGTATAATTTGTGTTTGTATAAAGCGAAAGAGAGAAAGGAAAAAGAGAATTGGGAAGGGAAAGATTAGTTATTTTTATGATTATAAATATATAGGACGAAGATATATGTATTTGTATTTGTATATACAGTTCTCTCTTGCTTTATACAAACACAAATACAAACACAATTTATACATTTGTTTTTGTATAAAGTGAGAGTGGCGAGCGAGATGTAGTGAGAGCGGCGAGCGGGAGTCAGGGAAGAGAGGCGAATGACAAAGTGTTTGCTACGAATTAGAATTAAATGAAATTGTGGTTATAACATTTATTTTGAATTAGCAATTTGTTATTTCATACAATTTTCCCAAAAGAAATTAATTTTAAATATTTAAATACATCCCTTATTTGGTATATCTTGACATACTCTTAAAGATTTATTTGCAATTGTTGCATTTTTTACTCATTACATACCTATTTTCATAGAATTATAACCGTAATAAAAATTCACATGGGACACGCACGTGTCCAGGCATTAGTATAGAAGAAAGGAAGTAGAGGAGCACATAAGTTTTATCCTAAGTTTAGTAATACTGGCTAAATTTTAAATATAACTTAAATAATAGGATGGAAATTGTCTATGGAGGTCCAAATGGATCAATTGTATAATTATCATTACATATTTTCAAGCAAACATAGATGGTAAAAACTAATTGAAACACTTAAAAAAAATGCACTGCAATTTACATGGAGGGATCTTTTCCCAATCTCATTAGAGCATGTGTTAAAAGCATCAAAGCTCTACGAGATACCTCAACAAATGGTACCTTGATTGTCTCCATATTCCGTAGAGGTATCTTATCCCAGCTGCAAACATTGTTCGCAAAACATTCAAAAAATAGAAATAAATTATACATATAGAATATATTTGGCATGACGAGTGGGGCTTGCTTAGTTGATGAAACACCTCCACCTCTAACCAATTATATTGGTCGACGGTTCAACTCATGTTGTAGTAATGGAGAAGTACAACTTAGCAAGTCTAATTCATTTTGCCAAAAAGAATTATGTCATGAGTACACAAAACATTATATAACATGAATTTGTTCGACTTCAGGATTTAGTTTATCGAACATGTGAAACTGTACAACATTTGAACATACTTAAAGAAGTACATTATGAAGAAACTAAGTGTTACTACAGATTTACACAAACTGAAAAGTAACATTAGGATGACGATCTTACCTATAATCAACAGTAAAATTCTTAATCTAGAGGATAACTGAAGGAACAAGCTAATTACTAAACGTGTGAAAGGTAGACAGTAGAAAGCAAGCACCTGAATTTTTACTTACAACTTCTCAATTCAATCAACCAACCAACAACATACTTAGTGTAATCCCACAACTGGAGTCTACAAACCATAATTCTTTAAATTGGTGGAGATACAGAGTTGGAACAACAAGTAGATAACTGGAGAATGTCACAGATAATATAAGTTACTTTTATATTCTTGTTTTAGTATTTCTTGACTGGCCATCTAGATATATATATATATATATATTGTCTAATCTTAAAATAGAAAGAGGAGGGGTTAGATAGACCAGAGAATATAGAGAGTTCGATCGATCCATTTAGTTGAGGTGATCTGTGTTCAGGAGTGACGCCCGGACGAACAACTTGCTTGGTTACGAAACATGATGAAATATAAATGCTCGCCAGTTAGGAATGTTTATCCCCGCTCAACAATGTAGTTAGACAACTAACTGGAGTAGACGACTAGAGGTTTGATACCCGACTCATAAAATTAACCCTGTAAACCAGTAAGTTGACAACTAAAATTAGTTCTAAGCCAATAATATGATACATGAGATTCATTGCATGCTGCAGCCCTAGAACTTTCCAACTATTGTAAGTAATTTTATTATTTTGTTCTTGCATTATTTTCTTTTGGCACTCTTTAATAAATAATTAGACCAGTATAATTTAATAAAAATAGTTAATTGACAAGTACTTTGGGTTCGATAATCTGGTTATTTTAAGAGTCACTATATTACTAGCACGACCACGTACACTTGCGTCTGCAATTGAGAGCAACAAGTTTTTGGCGTCGCTGCCTGGGACTTAGAAATTAACTATTCTTCTAGGTTATACTTTTTCTTTTTATTTATTTATTATTATTATTTTTTGCTTTTTTTGATTATTTTTTTTCAACAATTATTATTTTTCTTTCTTTGAATAATTTGGTACTCTTATTGATATGGATGATTGGGATAAATCATGGTTGGGTGATGAATGTCCTTTATGTCATGTATGTGGTCGTCAATATATTCATTGGAATGGTTGCCCTAAATCTTATTCCCTTCCCCTGAACCCTTATTTTGATTCTTCTGTTATTTGTGATGTTGGTAGGAGCGATGAAGTGGAGAATGCAAAACAAGTTTCACTTATGGAATGTACGGACATGTTCGACAAAGTTAATTCAAAAATCACTGGACAAATATTTGAATGCACAGAGGGGCACAAAAAAATCATGAAACTACTGGATGAGCATGACGCTATTCAATTAGAAATTATAGTCCAAGCTAAATTATAAGAAATTGAAGCCCAACAAGGAGAAAGTTATGGAGAAACATAGATTGAGCCAATCTTGGCTACAAGAACAAACTCAACTTCTAAAGCTTCAAGAGTCTATCCGTGATGGTCTGACATACATGACAACCCAACTAATTGAAGGAAGAGTTGAGCTCACACAAGAAATAGATCAATTTGGCTCAGATATTCATGACTTGGAGGCTGACTTGAACAAAAAGATTGAGGCGTCTGAAGCTCAATTACCAATTGTCGTGGATGATGACCAACTAGTGGAGAAAAAAGAGGAATTACAACCATTCAACTATACCTTATTCATTAATATCGATGCTGAGAAAGAGTACATAAGTGAGAATGTTGTAAAAAATGTTGCTTTGGAGTTGAGGCAACTTGAATCTCATTCAAAACACTTTTCTATAAAATCTGAACTAATGGATGAGTGTATAGATGAGGTAAAAGGCCCCTACATCCTAAAGTTTTTAGTCCATGTAACAAAACGCCATTCCTCACCTAAGGGCCAAGAAGTACAAGATGCGACATATATTACTTGGTTCCTTTATCTTTATACCACCTCCGCTTGAGAGGAGCAGAAAAATAGATGCAAAGTTAGAGGTACAATTCATAAGTTCAAAGTGGAAAGAAAAGTAGTGAATTTATTTGTGTCGTGTCGTGTCATTAAATTAAGCGCTTATTGGGAGGCAACCCAATTTATAGTGTAACTTCTTTTTTTTCTTTTTTTAGTGTCATTTTTTTAGTGTGGTTTTTAAGGTTTTGGAGAAGTCTGAGTATCCAAAATTTGGAGCTAAGGAGCGCGTTTGAACTTAAGTGTGGGGTGCGTACGACCCTTGATGAACATAAAGAGAACATGCTACTAGCTAGGCCTAAAGTCCTCAGGGAGTTTTTCTAACCCTTGTTTTAAATTTTATTTGATGCTTTGGGGACATAACATCTTTTTAAGTGTGGGGTGGAAGAATAAATTCCTAGTTTTTATTGTTTTATTGAGTCTTTTATTTTTTTAGGATGGGTTCCTTGGCTTTTGTTTTCGGTTCTTTTCCTAAGGATAGTCCCTTTGAACCGAGTGTCTTTTATTTTTTTAGGAATAAGTTTTCTTTTAATTTTTTTTTTAGAAAAAAGAAAAGACCTTTTTGAGTGGTGTGATACTTGCTATTTAGGTCTAATTTTTGAGTAGTATTTTCTTGTGAATGCTTGATTGATAAAAAAAATGCAGACTCTTTGACACCTAAGCTCATGGTAATTGTGACTTTGTATGTAGCTTATTTTATTTTGTATTTTGTTATGATCCTATCCCTCTTAGAAGTGGAATTGATCCATCTTGATTGATACTTGTGGCATGTGTGGTGAGAATTTGTTTATTCCATGTTTTGCATGCTAGTCTAGAACTTGCCCTGCATGTTATTGAAGCTAAATAAAAAGTGTTGTTTTGTTTAGGAGATGATGATAAGCTTTCTTTGATTTGTCTAGTAAATTTTAGAATTTTCAGATATTTTATCACTAGTTAGCGCTTTTGAGCATTTAGCCGTTTGTTGGTAGCCATATTTTGCCCTTGACTATTTTGTTGAATCCCTAATTTTTGCTCCTTGCTTCCTTGAGCATTATAACATAGACTTATTCTAATTATCAATTCTGAAGATAAAGGGATGGTTGAGTGAAAAGGTAATCAATGATAGCTATAAAGTGCTTAAAAAGCCCTCTTTGAAAAAATGTGACAAGAAGTTACCTTGATGATGACCCTGGTCCTTCCAAGGACATCGTGCACCTTAACGCATGCAAAATACGTACGTTGAGGGTGACTATTATGAAGGAAAACTTTTTTAAAAAAAAAGAAAAGATTGAAGCATTCTTGAGATGATGAGAATTACTTGTGAAATAATTGTTGAAGAGAGGGTTGAAAATAAAGAGAAGAAAATAATGGGTGATGAAGTCTTACAGTGCAAAGTGCTTAAGGAAGTGTAAGTCACTATTATATAGTTTTCCTACTCGTCCCCTAGCTTACATTACAGCCCGTTAAAGTCCTAGTTGATTCTATTCAAGCATGCTTAATTAGTGAAGATGTACATAATGGGCAAGCCTATGGTTCTTTGTGCATACATGTGAATTTTATTTGTGAGTGTGAGAGTTGTTCTTAATTTATATTCAATCTTTTGAATTGAGTGTGTGACCTTTTTCTTCTTGTGAGAACACTTGTTTCATGATGGATAAGTGATTTTATTAACTTTCTTTGATGAGAGTAGGGGAGCAAACTTAAATTTGATGAGTTCAAAGTCCTTTCTTGAGGTTCGGAGGTTAGAGGTTTGTTGTTTATTTGGATGTCTTGCATAATGATTGAGAAATGTACTTGATGTTTTGAAATTGGTATATGACCTAATTGTGTGTATTAACCAAAGTGATGACATTCCTAGTATGATTTATTTGAGATGAGCTTTAATGTGTGCTCGAGGACGAGCAAAAGTTTAAGTGTGGGGCGTTTGTTGCTCCCAATTGCACACACAAGTGTACGTGGTCGCACAAGTAATATAGTGGCTCTTAAAAGAACCAAATTATCGAACCCAAATGACTTGTCAATTAACTATTTACTAAATTATACTAGTCTAATTATTTATTTAAGAGTGCCAAAAGAGTTTGATTTTTTATTTATAAAGAAAAGAACATAGGAATTAAATAATAAGATTACTTACAGTGATAGGGAAAATTCCAGAGCTGCAGCATGCAATTAATCTCATGTATCATATTCTTGGCTTAGAACTAATTTTAGTTGTCAAGTTACGGTTTATAGGGTTAATTGTATGAGTCGGGTATCAAATCTCTAGTCGCCTACTCCAGTTAGCTGTCTAACTACATCGTTGAGCGGGGATAAACAGGCCTAACTGGCGAGCATTTATATTTCATCATGTTTCGTAACCAAGCAAGTTGTTCGTCCGAGCATCGCTCCAAAACACAAATCACCTCAATTAAATGGATCGATCGAGCTCTCTATATTCTCTGGTCTATCTAACCCCTCTTCTCTCTATTTTAAGATTTGACAATATATTTATCTCTAGATGGCCAGTCAAGAAATACTAAAACAAGAATATAAAATAACTTAAAATGACAACCAAAAATTAATTCATAAATCTTAAATATTCAACATTCGATTCGTAGCTACAGCCCCAAAACAAGGGCGTTTAGCCACTAATCTCTAAGAAAAGAACCCTAAAAGGTATTGACAATTTTTTCTTACAAAGTACCTCCTATTTGATCTCCCCCTTTCAAATAATTATTTCTATGAACTATTTATAGATGTAGAAAATCCTAAATAAAATAACTTAGTCCAAAATAAATTGGGAAATCAAAACCCAAACAGATCGGAATTGTTGTACGCATGAAACTCTGTCCGTTTGGGGGTCCGGAGCCGAAAGGGTAACAAAATTTTACAAAATTTCCAAAAGGACAACAAAATTCGTTATCAAACCAAAAGGGCAACAAATTTAGATGCCGTTTAAATCTGTTTAAATTAGGGTATCCGCCGCAAGGCGCAGATACCCATGCGACTTGCAAGGCGCGGCAGACTTTTAGCCTTGTAAGGCTTAGCCGCCATGCGCCTTACAAGGTGTAGGCTATCAGTGTTTTGCGGCTTAGTTTTTTTATAAAAAAAATTTGTTGGTCCGATTTTTATTTTTTGTTCAATACCTTAAAGGCACTGTGACAATTCACTTGTTTAAAAGAAACGTAATGAAACGCAAGAAGGCGTAAGGTAACTATTATTGTATTGGTTGTATGAACTGGAGGAGATTTCCGAGAGTATTGGAGATACATATAATGACACTAAAACTGATCAAAGTAAAATGTTGCGGCTATGTTGTAGAGACAAGTGCAAAGAAAAATCAACAACAGCAACAAAGCTTGGGAAATTATGACCTTCCACTTCGAATCTACTCCTTATAAGGTATGTTAAAATTCCATCTTTTTTTCGTAAATTTAAATGTTCAATTGATGCAAATTTAAAGATGTGTGCATGGTTGAGGTCAAATTTGACTGTATGCACTAGCTAGTTTGATTGAGGAATATGTTATTTTAAAATAATTATTTCGTAAATTTAAATGTTCTAAAGCTTTCTGCAAATAAATTTCAGATATGCATCACGCGCCAAGGCACAATATTTTGAGATATATGCTCCAAATGCAACATTTGAAGATCCGCTTATGCATGCAAAGGGGTATGCGTAACTTGTCTAACTTATAGTAACCTTGTTTAGTAGTAGAAAAATGTTGCACTTTAGACAAGTGCCTTCAATTGATCATGATGAATAAGAGCAAGATTTAAACATTTTTTACGTGCTTCGGCTGTAGAATTTCTCGCTGCACTATGATAATAAAGAGAATAACAAAAAACAATTTAGTCTCCACCCCTTCACACCTAGTGATTGTGAAATTTGAAAATCAAGCACTTCTGTATTTCTAAATCAGAAGTAACTCAACGTATAGGTGGGATTTAGTCATTTAATAAGATAAATGAGGCCTGAATTGGTTTTCAACAATATTCTTGTTATATTAGAAATGATCGGGGCAAAAAGAGAAACCAATTTCAGTTATAAACGACTCTGTCATGCTTTTTTAGTATTTGTTCTTGGTTTTTTTCACTCCCGTTATTTTCTTTTTTTCCAAACTGCTTTATAATGCTTTACTTGAGCTGGACGTCTAACAAAAACAACCTCTTTACCTCCCAAGTTAGGGGTAAGGTCTATGTACACACTACTCTCTCGAGACCCCAGTATCTTGTTGGTTGATTGAATTGAGAAGTTGCAAGTAAAAATCCAGAGTAGTGCTTGCTTTCTACTGTCTGTCTTTCACGCGTTTAGTAATTAGCTTGTTCCTTTCAATTATACTTCCATTCATTAACTTGTTAGCCACTTTTGTAATAATCCTCTAGATTAGTAAGGCTGATTATAAATTTTAATGTTGATTGCAGGGTAAAGCAGATAAAACCGTCATTTCTCTTGGCTTCTTGCCATGACATCCTAACGTTACTTTTCAGTTTGTGTAAATGTAAGAGGCAATCTGCAGTAACTCTTTGTTTCTCCATAATGTACTTCTTTAAGTATGTTCAAATGTTGTACAGTTTCACATGTTCGATAAACTGAATCCTGAAGTCGCACAAATTCATCTTATATAATGTTTTGTGACTCGTGACACAATTCTTTTTGGCAAAATGAATGAGGCTTGCTTAGCTGTACTTTCCCATTGCTATAACATGACTTGAACCCTCGACCAATATAATTGGTTAGAGGTGGAGGTGTTTCATCAACTAAGCAAGCTCCACTCGTCTTGCCAAATATATTTTATATGTATAATTTGTTCCTGTTTTGCGAACAATGTTTGCAGCTGGGATAAGATATCTTTACAAAATAGGGAGATAGTGAAGGTACCACTTGTTGAGGTATCTCGTAGAGCTTCGATGCTCTTAACACATGCTCTAAAGAGGTTTGAAAAAGATCCCTCCATGTAAATTACAGTGCACTGTTTTTAAGTGTTTCAATTAGTTTTTACCATATATGTTTGCTTGAAATATGTAATGATAATTATACAGTTGATCCATTTATAAGTTATATTTAAATTTAGCCTATATTACTAAACTTGGGATAAAACCTATGTGCTCCTCTGCTTCTTTTCTTCTATATTAATCTCTGGTGTCCCATGTAAATTTTTGTTACGATTATAATTCTATGAAAATAGGCATCTTATGAGTATAAAATGCAATAATTATAAATAAATCTTTAAGAGTATGTCAAGAAATACCAAATAAGAAGTGTATTTCAATATTTAAAATTAATTGTTTTAAGCAACCAACTGTAAATTCAGAATCTTGGTTAGTAATTAACAAACTTCCAATAAAGTCATAACTGGCTAATTTGAGGTCAAATAGAGATACAACTATAAAAAAAAACAACTAAAATAAAGAAGTCTAATAAAAAGAACACACACAAAAAGAAAAGGCTTAAGTCATCCACGGCCCCTTAAAGTTGTCCGCAGAATTCACTTAGACACCTCAATCATGACTTATACCTATTGAACACTTAAATTGTTCAAAACATATACCTATTAAACACAAAATGCTTATGTGGCAAGAATAAGTGTACTTCACTGCCCTT
>JAJOOH010010876.1:0-29413 GCA_029582605.1 Solanum gracilifrons | reverse complement strand
GCGCGGGGGGGGGGGGGTAATAGGACCCTTAGTAAATGTTAGGTGTGTCTAAGGAATTTTGGGCATAGGCTGGGGGGTACTTATGCATTTTGCCTTTAAGAAAACACTATCAATTTAAATGGAAATAAGAAAGAAGGCATAAAAAGAAATAAAAATGATAAATTCATATGTAATATATGTTAAAACCTCTAATTTTTCTAAATGGAGAATTAACAATGGTGGAACTGTTAGAGAAAGAGAAGAAAATGAGAGGCTTGCGGTGGAGTGGGGTGGAGTGGGGTGCGGGGGTGGGTGAGGGGGTGTATAATTTCTTTCCTTTTTTTAGTTTTTTTTAAAAAAAGTTTAAAGTCTTTTCCTTTAAGATTTTGACTTGTTTATATTTAAAATTCATTTTTATAATTATTTTTAAAATAAAATGCCACATGTCTTCATTTGATTTGCTATTTTGCTACATCATATGCATGTGTATTACACACACGTTCGTTTTGACTAAGTGTCAGAAAAATGTTCAATAGGTATTTATTTTTTAAGGTTGGAGTGTTTAATAGGAAACAAGGTTTGTTGAAGTGTCTAAATAAATTATACGGACAACTTTAATGGGCCACAAATGAGTTAAGCCTAATAAATATGTTATTTCGGCTGAAATGGGTTAAAATATGGGTACTCAACTCGCTCAATTTGTATTACTTTACATTTTAATTACTTTATCTCTTTTATTAAAAATTTAAGGGAAAATGCATAAGTACCCCCCCAACATATGCCCAAAATCTCTGAGACACACCTAACCTTTAATAAGGTCCTATTACCCCTCCGAACTTATTTTATATATAATTTTCTACCCCTTTTCGGCCTACGTGGTACTATCCTTGAAAAAATTGTCAACACGCACTGGGCCCACAAGATAGTGTCATGTAGACCGTAAAGGGGTAGAAAATTATATATAAAATAAGTTCGGGGGGGTAATAGGACCTTAGTAAAGATTAGGTGTGTCTCTGAGATTTCGGGCATAGGTTGGGGGGTACTTATACATTTTCCCAAAATATAATAAAATTATTATTTCCTTTTATTATGGCTATATATAACATATTAAATAAAAATATATTTTGATAAGAATTCTCATGAGTTAATTTGAACTACATAGTAATTTAATTTTTAATGGGATGAAATGGATTGACCTAATGAATAGGTAAATCAATAACTCACTTAAACTTGAGTACGTTGAGCAAGTTAAGCTATAGATTTTACGTAAAGTAATATGTATGATCGTTCGGGAGACTTCAAAATATTCAATAGGCATAATACATAAACACGACCCTTAACTTGATTTCAGCGAACAACTAGGCCCTCCAACTTTGAGTGTGCACAAATAGACACATAAACTTGTATATAATTAAACAAGTAGACACACGTGTCCTACATGACATAGTACACGTAGGACGCAAAATTGCCATGTAGGGTGCCATGTAGGACGAATTTAATGTGTCTATTTGTTCAATTTTATACAAATTTAAATGTCTACTTGTGCACACTCAAAATTAAGGTTCATAGTTATCAGTTGACACCAAGTTAATAGTCATGTTTATGTTTATGTATTATGTCTATTAATTAATAAGATAACAAAATAGTGAAAGAAGAATGAAAAAAATAATGTGAATTCATATTAATTTCCGAAATATAAATGAAGCAACAAAATATATAGACAATCATGTAAGAAATGACACTATAATTACCCAAAACTATTGCATTTCTCTTTTCAATTTTAACCGAGTTTTTTTTAACAATTTATATATAGAACACATTCTTAGAAAAAACTAAAGCACCAATACATTACTTTAAGGCAGAATACATAAACAGACCCCTAAACTTGTTCAGTTTTTCCTCTCAGGCAGCTCAACTACGTCACCTTCCTATTGAATCATTGAACCACCCATAATTTGTACCTTTTAAACACTACTGATGATTGACATGGCACAAAGCGTGTTCTCATGTTGCTTAAGCGTGTGAAGACGATTTAAAAGAGCTGATGTGAAATCCACCATGTCTTCTTTCCCGTTTATCTCTGTAACCCTAGTTTTCTCCCTCTTTCTCTTAATTCTCTTTTCTCTCTCTTCTTTCTTCATGTCATATTCAAGTTGGAGATGCTCAAAGCATCTCTCTTTTTCATCAATTTTTCTTATAGATTCTAATGGAACTATAAAGTTAGCTAATTTTGGAGTTTCTCTGAAAATTCATAAGCTTTAAAAGAAGGCCATCTTCAAGGAAGAACAATACTCATGCTCAACAAAGGGACCTGATAAAGTGTTGAAGTGTCTTTGTTGAGTTTGAGTTTTGTTAGTTTTAGTTTTGTTAGTTTTTGCAACTTGAAAATTCTCAAGAACACTTGCAAAGACTCACTTTCAAGAAGTATACTCCGGCAAGCACAACAAGGAACTGATCAAGCTGCAAGCATCTGAGTGTGTCTTAGGAGTTATACTTTCGTGCGTATATTGTAAATCTGTTCCTAGTCTATAAAGGATTCAGATATTTGTTTCTGTGTGGAAAGGTCTAAGTCGGTTAGAGTTAGCCAATTTAGTGAGCAGTGTTGTATCTGCTCAGTCAAAGTCTAAGTCATCTAGGAGCTAGTTGATTTAGTGGGCGGTGTGGTATCCGCTTAGCAAAGTCTAAGTTATCTAGGGGTGATAGCTTAGTGGGCAGTGTTGTATCTGCTTAGGCTCGTCTAAGTAATAGGATATATTGCTTAGTGTAGAGATTAGTAGGTTAATCTCATTTTGTAAACTGGCTTTTACTTTTTCTTTGAGAAGATTAGTGGAAGCAGTTTGAAAAGTCCTGGCAGGCCAGGTTGTGGTTTTACTCCCTTGAGCAAGGAGGTTTCCACGTAAAGTTGTTGTGCAATCTTTACTTTCAGCACTTTGTTTATTTTCTGTTATTGTAACTGTGCTGAGGACCTAGTTCCATCTAGACTAGTGGACGCATACATTCCAACACTTTACAATAGTACAATCCCATCAAGAATGATCATGGATGTCTCGGGACAAATTGAGCAACTAACATGGATGGATGGTAGCAGTAGTTGGATTCTACTCTGGACTCAACCAATATAACTTTGTAAGGTTTACGCTAAATGTGGGGCATTTGGAGTTTGTGATCATAAAGCTATTGCAACCTGCAATTGTTTGAGTGGTTTCAAGCCAAGATCAGATAGAGAATGGAATTCAAATGATTATTCTGGTGGCTGTGTAAGAGACCAAAAGGTGCAGTGTAATGCAATTACAAAAGACACAGATAGTTCATGGATAACTTCAATTATAAGAGTACCTGCTTCTCAAAATACTAATATCACAGTTGGGAAAGCCTCAAACTGTAGATCTGCATGTTTCTCCACTTGCTTTTGCACTGCTTATACTTATGATGATTCTGGTACCTGTTCCATCTGGGCAGGGGATCTGTTCAATCTGCAGCGATTCAGCAAAAATGAAATAGAAAGGACTATATTTGTCAAACGTGGCTCACCATAGCATAACATAGCTTGTTATGGATATTAACATTAGCACTTAACAACAATAATTCTCCTTTTCCTTTTTCCTCTGTTGAGGAGTTGGTTGAGCAAAGTAAAACGTAAGCTAGAAAGAATTATTAACAAGTATAAATGATAGGTTCTAAGGTCAAATGAATACTTGCATCAAAGTCCTTCAAGATACATGTTAATTTATCTGACATGGTTTTGGCTTTCTACTTTCAGATCAAACTAAAGCTAAGAAATTGATGAAGCTAAAAGCAATTCTTTCATCCATAATAGCTTTGATGATTCTGCTCATAGGCAGCTTTAGCTACATTTACTATAGAAGAAGGATGGCAAAAAAAGCAGGTATTTGATGAATGAATCTTACTCTGGAAGATATTTTCTTTTAAACCATTTTGAACTTAATTTCAAAGGTCATTCTCAATCAGATAAAAGTAAAGGTACTCAAGGGGCACATTTATCTCTTTGGCACAAAGCTGAAGGAGAAGCGAAAGTGTTGATGAATGAAAACAGTGATGAAGCTATTGATGTTCCATACTTTCACTTGGAGACCATTTTGGCTGCTACACACAACTTCTCAAATGCGAATAAGCTCGGACAAGGAGGATTTGGTCCTGTTTACAAGGTTAAAACTTCATTCCTACATCTATGTGGACTAGCATGACTGCATTGACCTATAGTAATAAGATGAAAAAATCTTGTAGGGTATCTTTCCGGGTGAAAAGGAAATTGCAGTAAAAACGTTATCCAGTCAATCAGGACAAGGCATAGATGAATTTAAGAATGAAGTGACTCTAATTGCAAAGCTTCAACATCGAAATCTGGTGAGGCTATTGGGCTATTGCATCCATGCAAAGGAACAAATATTACTTTATGAATACATGCCAAATAAAAGTTTAGATACATTCATATTTGGTGAGTTAGCCTTGTTAAGTTCTTTATTCTCAAAAGTCATACATTTCTTATAATGATCTAATTTTATTGACGTTCCAAATTTTGTCATGGTAACGATGCAAGATGGAACACTTTGTCAATTATTGGATTGGAAGAAACGTTATGACATCGTATTGGGCATTGCACGGGGTCTATCTTATCTTCACCACGATTCACGACTAAGGATCATTCATAGAGATTTAAAAACCAGTAACATTTTATTAGATGAGGAGATGAACCCGAAGATTTCAGATTTTGGCTTGGCAAGGATTGTTGAAGGAAAAGTAACAGAAGCAAATACAAAGAAAGTAGTGGGGACCTAGTAAGTATAATATTCCTTCCTGTCAATAATTTTTTACAAAAGGAGCTTTGGATAAAATCTTATATATACTCAAATGTTTTGTTCACCTGGTGAAATCTAGCAGCTATATGTCTCCTGAATATGCACTGGATGGATTGTTTTCCATCAAATCAGATGTATTCAGTTTCAGAGTAGTCGTACTTGAGATAATCAGTGGAAGAAGGAATACAGGATTTTATCAGTCGGAAGAAGCCTTAAACTTGTTGGGCTATGTAAGTGAAGAAACTTCCCATAACTTAATTATTATATCTTCTTCTTAGTTTTGTTTCTCTGATAGAAAAATTATCACAGGCATGGAAATTGTGGACAGAAAAAGCTGAGATACAATTAATAGAGAAGTCACTACATGAATCATGCAACAAAAGTGAATCAATAAAGTGCATAAATATTGCGCTCCTGTGTGTACAAGAAGATCCAAATCATCGTCCTAATATGTCAGATGTCATTGTAATGCTGGGAGGGGACGGTACTAACCTTCCAATACCTAATAGACCAGCTTTTGTAACAAGGACGCACGCTTCTAGCACATCATCTTCTTCCTCCAATAAGAAGTACACTGTATCCAACAATCAGGTGACGATTACAGTTGAAGAAGGACGTTAGCAAGACTATTGAACCCATTTAATTCGCACGGAAAGGGCTAGGGATGACACACTAGGACTTAAAAATGATCCATATTGTACTGTTTTAATTAATATCCTAGTTCACCTCTTCTTTGGTCCTAAAAGAGTCCACTGATATATATTTGTGCGTTAATACTTGGTCAAATGTCCTCTTCTCTATAAGGTGGAAATGTTGGGAAAACTTTTTCAAGTGTTTGTACTCAAAACATATATATATATATATATATACTCCACAATTTTGCTTAGAATGTAGTAGGCCTTAGTAATTACAAGAGTAATTCGATTTTTTCCTGATGCCTTCAAATGTATAATATTGCAAATTCTTATTAGCAATGTAAATTTTCTTTCTTATTCAATATGCATGTTATTGTCCAACCACCTCACTCAAGAGAGAGAAAAGTTTGTCCACAATATGCAGGCAAAAAGCATTGAGGAAAGAAACAAAGAAAGGAGTTGCAATTAAAGAATAAAACCGCAAAACAGAAGTCTGAAGTATTTATCAACAGAATGTGCAAAAAAAGAGTAGATAGACGCGGTATTGCATATGCTTTTTAACAAACTGTGTTTATTTAAAGCCACATTGTTGAAACTTGTATCACTAACTTTTTCTGCAGTCCTGTCTACCAATACATACAAAATTGATCAATCAACAAATTAAAGGATTTGAGACCTTCCACTAACAAATGGAGAACCCTACCATACCAAAACTTGCAATTGGATGCTACTGGAAATATATGTTATACTAATCCTGGATTATTGATTGCCTTAGACGGATGAAACCAAGCTATTTGGTGATGGAAAATAGCTCATGTCAATGGCAAATTTTATGTTTCCCATTCTATTTTTTGAATGGGCTAAAAGGTCAAGGAAGGCAACACGAGGTATGTGCAAATTGTTCCAAAAAGTTATTTAGGCTTAAATACGGGTTATAACTAAACTCGTTCAATTTATACTATATTTTAATTATTTTATCTGTTTTTTTAATTATTTAGTAGATAATAAAATTATTATTTTCTTTATTATGATTATATATACCATATTTTTTAAGAAATATTTTGACAAGATTTCTAATTAGTTAATTTGGATTATATATCAATCCAGTTTTTAATAGGTTTGAAATGGATTCACCTAATAATCGGCGAGTCAATAATAACCCACTCAAACTTGAATGAATTGAGCAAATTAAGTGAATTGAGTTTGAATTTGCCACCCCTATATACCATTACGTGGTAACAAATTGAAATCCATGAAAAAAATAGTATATATCAAGTTTGCCTATATTCCCACAAGGACACAGAAGCAATATCGTTTCAACAAGATTGTAAGGCTAAAGTCAATTTTATAGAAAGGGCTTAATTTTTCTTCTTCTTGTTGACATACATATAAATTGAATAACAATATAACATACTTAGCAATCCTACAAGTGAGGTCTAGAGAGGGTAGAATGTACGCAAACCTTATAAAGTAAGAATATAAACAATGCAAATTTTCAATGAAAAATATAATATAAAATTAGAATAACAAAGTCTCCCCAAGAATTTGAGAAGTTGATATAATGATATGAAAATAGTGTTGCATTGAATTTTATAAGTTGATATAATGATATTGAAATAATGTTGACTTGATGCAGCACTTGAAATTTGAAGAAGACGTCATAAACTAAGTTTGATTTTTTTTGTAGACATAAGAAAATAGGTTTTACGCAGGGGCGTATCTAGAGGGGGTGTCGTGGGTTCACGTGAACCCATGCTCCCCTCTCTAGATCATATATAGTAGTGTTACATTTTTTTTAAAAATATTCAATATAGATGTGTGAATCCACGTTCAAAGTATCATATAATAATATGTTGATGAGTGGGTGCACCTCTCTAAGTGAGGATAGAAATCTAAATCTAACATCTATCTTGTCTTTTTGAGTAACACCTCTCCAAGTGGTTATCGGTTACACTTTTGACATTTAAACTAAATATTATTTTTTTTTTCCTTTAATCTTTCAAATTTTTCAAGATTATTACATTGAAAATTCTTAAAAAATTTAGCACTATACAAATTTATATAATTAAATCAAATGTGTACATTAAAATTTAAAACTAGTAGTATTATATATTTTGGACCTATAATTTTTAAAATTTAATGGTTCATATTAACAACCTAAAAGTCAAACTGATTAAATTTATATGTAAGATGCATTTTTTCGTAATCGTGCACCCATCTTGTCGAAATCTTGAATACGCTTCTGGTTTTAAGTAATGTAATATGTATGATCGTTTAGGAGACTTCAAAATATTCAATAATAAGATAATAAAATAGTGAAAAGAAAATAAAAAAAATATGAAAATAATAATGTGAGGTCATGTTAATCGTCAGGATATAAACGAGGCAACAAAGTAAGTATCACCTAAGAAGTACTACAGTTACCCAAAAACCATTGCATTTCTCTTTTCAAATTTAACAGAGATTTTTTTAAAAATTACATAGAACACATCCTTAGAAAAAATTGAGGCACCTAAGTGGTCTTATAATTGAACGGACCATGCACAGAAGCCAATATTTTTTGTTACAAATATCACTATATTCAATTAGTAATAGCCAGATCTTATGAGTTAAGTTAAGACGCGTGTTCTTGACCTCATATAAACTAACCTGTACCATTGTTTTTGGTGAACAATATCGTAAGACGCTATATTGATAAATCGTAATCTCCATATTCCATTTATAGCTAAATGCTTGTGATTACAAACTTTCAAATACACAAAATTTTATTCTGATAAGAAAAACCATAAGAGTTCCATGCCATGGCATACAATTTTAAATGTGACAGACACGAAAACCCCACCCATCCCTCAAACATCTGTGGCCACAACCTGAGTTATCACACTCATTATCAGATCCACAAGGAGGTGGGTCGATACATACACCAATTTTTTTTGAACCAACATGTTGTCGATCTGCAAAAATAAAAAAATAAAAAATTGAGTCACTTGTTATTTAATTGTTAAAAAGAAAATGAACTAAAGAAAATCATGTTCTAATAATTGATATATAGATTAAAAAAATAAAAGAACTAATTATAACAATGTTATTTATGGATTCACGTGAATTCAGTAGTTTTGATCTAGATTTTGTATATAATTTAAAATCTTACTAGATATTATAAGTATTTGATTATGAACCTAATTGTGAAGTTGTTATAAAAATTCATAAACTTAAAATTTTGAAACTGATTAAATATATATGAATTTGGGAAGAAAATACTTTAAAGACAATATTGATCTGATCGTACCATATCGAGTTACAAACACTTGAAACACACCATCAAGTGCTTCTGAGTTTGCCTCTAGAAGTTGCATGACTTTAAACTCATCATTTAAGTTGACCTCCTCGTTTGCCGTAAGAAGTTGGAAAACTGCATATTGGAGAGCAACACGGGTATTTTGATTTATGTGACATAGTTTAATTAGATACGAAATTGAAAAGAGAAAGAAAAACTCTATGAATTTGTAGTGTTAAACTTGTGATGAAATTTTCTAAAAACAAAGGAGAAGTTTAAAATTAAACTATTTTTGTAAGAAAATCATTTTTTAAGTGGACTAATAAGTAATACTTCATAAGTTTAAATTTCTTTGTCTTACTTTTCTTTTTAACCCGTTTAATTGTTTGGTTACAAAGTGTGGGTCTGTGAGATAACTTATTCCAGAATTAATAATTATGATTGGGATAAGTTATCCCTACTTGTGGGTAGAATACTAATTTCGAGATAACTTATCCCGGGATAAAAATGTAAAATAACAAAAGTACCCCCTTAAACTCACTTTTATAAACAACTAACTTATTCTTAGAGGGTATTTTTGTAAAAAAATAACTTATTTTTAAAAATTACGTCATGCATATTTGACAAACCAAACTATCAATAAAAAATAATCTCAACATAACTAATTCATCATAATTTATCCCAACATCATTAATCCTAACATAACTTGTCTTCAAACCAAACGATCCCAGTTCTAACTTTTTATGTTACATCTTTAAAACCACAATATTAAATAATATTTCGATAAATTTCACATATCTATATAGTGTAAAGACCACAAAATTTTTATTTTTTTTTACCTTTTAAACTATGTATCAAGTTATTATCAGCCAAACTAATTAAAATAGAAAGAAATATCTAGTTGTACATATGAGATATAGGAAGTATATACAATTACTTACAAGATTCACACATGAGAAAGAAGTAATGAAAAGAATTACTTACAGCATGCAAAAAGTAAATAAGCAACAATACAAGCCAACTTTATTGAAGAAATCTTGCTATCCATTTTGCTATATTATGTTGCTAGATATTGTAGTTGTGTCTATCTCATTGAGAACTGGAGAAATTTATAGGGATAACAAACCTGGTTTTGTGCAATTGCTTTATTTTACTTATTTTCTTTCTTAATTTATATGATTTACTTTCTTTTTTTAATCAATTTTAAAAAAAATGACACATTTTTTTATTAAGTACCCCCTCCATTTCATATTAATTGAATTGTTGAGGTATTTCACACCCTTTAAGAAAAGAAGATTAAAACATAAATTAGGCTTAACTTTCCATTTTATCCTTATTAATTATTATCAAAATTATGATTAAAATAACTAAACATTAATTAATAACTGATGAAGGATAAAATTGGAAAAATATTCTAAAAGTAGTCTTGAAAATTGAACAATTAAGTTAATTTGAAAAATGAAAAATGTCTCAACAATTCAATTAATATGAAATGGAGGGAGTAATAATTTTACTTTAAAATGTTCATTAATCATTAATGAAATAATTTATAGTCACAAAAATATTTATCACTTATTTTAGACTACAAATTTCGAAAGTGTTTATTTCTTTTTTAAACTGCGTATCGAATCAAATTAATTCATCATATAAAATGAAACGGAGGGAGTAATATTTTATATCAGGTTGGTTTTTTGTATTGTCCCGATAAAGGGGATTATTAGTTTACTATTTACCAAAATAAGGCAAGTTGTCTTTGTCTCCTTAATTCTGACTTTTTTGCAAGTTGCTTACTTATTTTAATGCAGGAAATTTTCGATGGGTTTAAGATATTAGCAAGAATTTTAGTTTAAGTCGCGGTCCCTTAAAGTTGTTCGCATATTTTATTTAAACACCTCAATTATAGGTTGTGCCTATTGAACACCTCAACTGTTCAAAAGTCATTCCTATTGGACACAAAATGCTGACATGACAAAAAACGTGTGGTTCACTCTCTTTAACCGTTAGTTGAGGTGTTTAAACGAATTATGCGAATAACTTTAAGGAGCTACGGATGACTTAAGCCTTTTTTGTTCCAGGTATGACTATGAATCTATGATGATACTCCCTCCGTTTCACAAAGAGTGACCTAGTTTGACTTGACACGGAGTTTAAGAAAATAAAAAAGACTTTTGAATCTTGTGGCCCTAAATTAAAGTTATGTCAAATATACAAAATTGCCCTTTAATCTTGTGGTCTTAAACATGTCACGTGGAAAGTTGAAAGTAAAATGTTATCAAAAAAGGAAAGGGGCCATTCTTTTTTAAACAGACTAAAAAGGAAAGGAAGTCATTCTTTTTTAAACGGAGGAAGTAGTTTAGAAGGAAGAACATATGATTATCCCAACTTGGCACGGTTTATTTATATAATATAACAACCTAATCCCTCTTTTTGTGTATTTACATGTTATTATATGGACAGGGTCTTACCTACTTTTAAAAATAACATGATACATAAATGTGTTCTTTATGGTAGCCTTAATGGGTATCAATGCTCTTTAATGATAGGTGAGCACAAATAGAAGCATAAATTTATATTGAGCTGAACAAGTTTTCAATTGTAGCAATGTGAAAACATGAACTTAATCTCTCTCTCTCTCTCACCTTTCTAGATCACAGATCAGTGGGAAAATGGCTACTACTAGTATGGATCTAAGCTCCAACATCATGGATCTGCCTTGTGAAGTCTTTGCAGATATACTCACTAGACTTCCCCTCAAACATGTCTACCAACTTCAAACTATTTCAAAGTTGTGGCTCACTAACATCTCTACTCCACATTTCAAAATACTCTACAGCATGAAATCCATGACTCGTCCCCGGGCACTTGTTGTTCAAGAATCTGATGAAACATATTCAGCCAGTGGCCTCGGACCTACAAGTCGAATTATCACAATTTCGACTATGGACCTTGTTAGCGACAACATCAAGATTCAGAGAGATCATTTAAGTTTTAAAATTGTTGGACGTGAATATTCCTTTCGTGTCTCGTCAAATCTCATCATTTTCCAACATAAGGTATGCAATCTCATGACTAGAGAAATCATAAATTTACCAAATAATTCAAGTTATCCATCATTTTGTTTCGATGTGGCGTATATCCCTTCTACCAATACATACAAGATTGTCCATCTATTTCGTCGTAACAAATTATTAGGTACTCGTGAAATCTTGGAGATTGGATTTGAGACTCTCACACTAAGAGATGGTGGACCAATTCCTACCTCTTGGCAATTCGTAGCGCGTAAAGAATACTTTTCTTACTTGATTGATGCAACATGTGTAGATGGTGTAATGTATTGGTTAGTTAGAATAATGGAAGAAGGGGCACATATCATATCAATGGAAAGTGAAAATGAAGAATTCTTGACTATTAGTTGTCCTAAAGAATATGATCATACACTATTTGGGCAAGGACAGTTAACTGATTTGAATGGGAAACTCTGTTTAGCTTACTACTCGAAAGAATTGTCAAGAATGAGTCTGTTCTTGCTCAAAGATCGTACTACGAACCAAACATGGGTCAAGGAATATGATATCAACTTATCGGGTATGGGAGATTGGGTGAGAATAGTAGGGTATGTACCACTTGAAGGTAACAATGGTGACATCCTTATTAATGGTACAACGCCTTTCCGCTACAACATTAAAGAGAAAAGGGGAAGAAAGCTGCAAAAATCAAATGTCAACTATACTTGCTTGTATTATGATAGATGTTTTACATTAGAGAGAACAAAACTACCATTGCCAGCAGTGGAACGATTACGAGTGAGAGATTTACCATCAAAGACGACTTCAAAATGTGAGATACTCTGAATTGATTCGCGCCTTTCTTTTTTTTAAATGATATGCAGCTGATCTATGTAACTGTCTAAATTTTTATGGAACATTTTAACATATATCTATCTATCTTCAGGATTTGAGTGGTAAAACTATGTAATAGTTATGCAGGTTCTAATTATTCTATCTTCTGTCCAGTCATAAAATAATACATAAATTTCGTTATAACTTATACATATATTAGTTATGCAGGTTTCTATATTGCAAATCAAGCACCATATTAATTGTATACATAAAAAAAAGCTACGAAACATGATATTACTTATGCAATAGTTTAATACATGAACAATTTACCTCCTAATCAGCTACCAAATGACCCCTAAATCTCCACAACCATCTCATCAAGAGACTCCTATTTGCATATTTAGATTCTTGATACCCAAACCTCCACATTCTACTTCTTAGGTGACAGAGTTCCATATGACTAAGTTAATGGTTTTACAATGTCTTTTCCCTTAACAAAGTCTCTTTCAACCATTTTGCATCCCTTTTCAATGAACTACATAGCTAAAATTTCACTAGGTAGAAGACTCAAATCCATTTAGAGTACAAGCTCATTAATACAAAGATCCATTAATTAGATAGAAAATCTACAGTTGGTTGCATAGATAGTTTTGTGCTTTCTAACTTGAAACATCTATCAAAGTACAAGCCAATATGAATCTTCATTTTAGGCCTAGGTAGACTTCTAAACCTATTCTCTTCAATGTTGTAGAGGAAAAGTTGTTTACCATCAATAACAATGTCTCCATTGTTACCTTGTAATTGTACATACCCCACTATTTTGAACCAACTCCCCATACCTGATAAATTGATAGTGTGTTCCTTTACCCATTCTTGGTTCGTCCGATCCTTGACAAAGTATAGATCCAGCCTGAATAATTCTTCTGAGTAGTAAGCTAAACATAACCTCCCATTCAAATCAGCTAACTGGACATTCTCGAATATCGATGCCTCTTCCACATATGGATTATTGGGGCAACCAATGGAACTCAAGAAATCCTCACTTTCAATATCCATTGAAATAATACGCCTTTCCATTCGAGGTCCTCTTTCAAGCAACCAATGAACTACACCATTTACACATGTTGACTCTATCTTACTAGAAAACCATTCTTGGTGTGTCAGGGCTTTCCAAGAACTAGGAATTGGTCCTCCGTCTCGTAGTGTAAGAGTCTCAAATCGGAACTCTAGAGGGCTACCACCATAGTTGAAGTTGTAGTCATGGCCAGGTTTGGTACCATATAAATGGACAATCTTGTATGTATTGTTGGATGGGATATACGTAGCATCGAAACTAATTGATGGATGACTTGATATTGGAATGTCTATGATCTCTTTTGTTGTAGGATTGCATACCTTGTGATTGAAAATGATGAGATTGGATGATATGATGAAGGAATGTTGAGGGGCCATAATATCCTCAAAACTGAACTCTTCCTGGATCTCACTGTTGTCAATATTGAGGTCCATAGCCGATATAATAATGGTTCGACTAATCATTTCCCAGCTCGGTGAAAACTTGGTGTCAGGTACTTGCACTACACGTGCTCGAGGACAAGTCATGGATTTCATGTTGTAGAGTTTTCTGAAATGTGGACTAGAGATGATTTTGAACCATAACTTTGAAACAGTTTGAAATTGGTGGACATGTTTGAGTGAAAGCCTAGAGAGTATGTCCACCAAGACTTCACAAGGCAGAGTCATGATGTTGGAACTCATCAATGCCATTGCACTATCCATTCTTCAACTGCTTAATTCGTGGCGTAGACGGGAGAAAGAAAGAAAGATCAAAGTTGTTAATTTCATCTTCTATATCTCCAGTATAGATTAGTATTATATAGTAATGAAGATGAGACTTTGGATACTTAATTTATTAATTAGCTGCCAGAGAGAGAGAGACAGCATTGCTTTACTTATGTCATCAACTTGATCAACAAGTATTAATTTCCTTGGTCTCCAAGTAATGCATAGTGAAAATGGTTTCCTCTTCTCCAAGCTTAACCTCCTAAGCTCTCCTATAATTTAAGTTGATGTAGTCTTGAGGACACACAACTAAGTGAAGTAGTAAGACTTGGCCAATTTCCAAATATCCTCTTCTGACTTGCATATTTTGTAGTATTTATATTTTGTTGATCCATGTATTCTCTAATTAATTAGAGAAGACTTGTTTAATCTTGAAAAACATTTCACACTACAAAAATAGTTTCTTAAGACAGTGCATGTAGTAGTATTTATCCTAATTTTTGTATCATTATTTATATGATATTATACTTTCGCTATATATTTTCCAACAATACTATGCTAGGTTAAATATCAAGATGCGATGTCATTTAATTTCTAGTCTTTTATCAAAGTAGGAAAGAAGGTATATATCTTCTTCAAGGGTGGTGGTTAGTTTTGCTAAATTGCTAGTCACTTGGTTAGCTTCTTTGAAACATATACTTCTCACGCTCTTCAAAAATATTGTTGTATCCGTGTCGAATCCTCCAAAAATATATCAAGTCTAGAGGATTCGACACACACCCGTCCATAATGAGTAATCTGGCAGCATAAGTTGAAACAATGCGAATGTGAACATTTGCTTAATACAACATAAGTTGAACAATCTTTATTTTTTTTTCTCACTCGACATTCGATATGTATTGGTTTCTTGATTAATTTAAGTTTTCTCCACCCAAGGTCGATTAAGGCTCAAACCGAAGACCTCTAGTTAAGAAAATATGACACCCAATTTTTACCAATTATAGATTTGTTGGTTAATTTGTCTTTTAATTTTTTATTTTTTTTGGTATTTCAAAAAAAAACTTATTCACAAAAATGAAGGATAGCCTTCTTTTTTGTGATTGATATAATCGTTTGAGCAAAAAGTGAAAAAATGAATCACTCTCCTAAATCCTTATTGTGAATGAGAAGATTATTGTAATAACTTTAATATCTCAAAAAGCTAAACAAAATATACTCAATAAGAATATATATATGATACTTTTTAATCATAATAATAATAATAATAATGTCCTCGTTAAAGTTTGACTTTAGGCCATCTATACGATTAAAAACAATAAAAACGATAAAATATACTCACTTTGCTTCTTTCAGAGAAATTCTTAAAAAACGTTTATTTGAGGTGTATTTTATTAAACTAACCTCATTAATGATGCTTTGAAATTTCAATTTGACTAGTACTACTTTATATAGTTATTTAATACTAAGAGTAATATGAAAAAAATAATAACACTCTTGATTTGCTAAAATGCACAAGTAAAAATAATAATATGTTTTTAATACAGGATCAAGTAAAATTAAATTGAAGGAGTAATATGATACTCCATTTTGAACCCCTTTACTTGTAATCCTTACTAAAAATAGATGATTCGGAGTAGTTCTCATTTTAGAACACCAAAATATAATTGAGTACATTATTCTCGCTTTGCCCTTAGTAGGAATTATTCTTAAAAGTAATAAACGTTGATTAATTGACATAGAAAACTTAATTGAAGAGCATATATACACATACTTCAATATTGTGATTAAAAATACTTTTTGAAGAAAGATTAACATTTTAATATACTCCCTCCATTTCAATTTATTTGTCGTACTTATTTTTAGTTTAAATACAATATTTGTTACTTAAATTCTATTATATGGTATCGTTTAAATCTATCGTCAAGTGACGACAAAAAGACTCATTTTATGTAATGATCGATTTGGTGTAATTGCATTGTTATTTAAATATTTTCTTTATTTATTATTTAATAATTTATTTTATCTTTTATCCTACCTTTTCACAGTACATCTACTCGTACCCTACTTTTCTTGTAGGTTAATGAATTCAAATTAGGAATTTATGACATTATGTAACAGTAATCAACACAGAAAGATACAATCTATCCAAACATTATATTCATAATAACAATACAAAATAATATAATACAATACGATACATTATGAAACAATAGTAACAATTGTCCAAACAATGTAATAAAACAAGTCAAATCAATTTAATTATGTTGTGTGTTATGTATTCACATTTCAACTCTAACCAATGGTTTGATACAAATGGAGACAATGACTTGTCAACAATGTATTTCTCCTCCAATTTATCCCACAAAGATTGCAGCCTCCCTGCATTTCCACTTGCCGCTTGTTGCAGAATCGATAACCACAGACAGGTACTTTGTTAATCCATATTCAATTTCTTACAACTCAAATATATATTGGAATACTTGTTATTTTTGTGTGTTTATTGTCCATTAGTAAATCGCGTACAATGTGTTTGTGAAATTTCCCGAGTGAACTTTTGAGGTAGTGAGAGTTGGCCCATTAGATAAGAGCCTGTAACTGCTTTATACTTTTTTCAATCTACTGAAGTTTTTTTATGCCTTTTGTCAAAGTTTCACCTGCTTGTGTCCACTCTTGGCTTCTTTCAAGATTTTGTCAGCCATGACACTTTTCTCTAAGCACTTTTAGGCCGACCAAACATTTGAAAGTAGATACATATTCTCTTGAAGCCCGTTTGATCATATGAGATGAAATCATGATATGAAATCATAGGCAACAAAGAAAATACACCAGCCAATAGGAAAACTCCACTCGAGCCCTAAGGTACATTGTCCAATAAAAGTAATCCACCTGGAAATATCGTTACGTGAGCCAACTATTATTCTCCCGTGATTCGCAGAATCTTATACAGACCTGGTTGACGTGTCTGTCCTTTTGTTCTTTTAACGTGTCTTCGGGCCACAAGTCCCTTTCTTCTTCTTTCATGACCTTGGGCCATGAGTTTCCACCTTTTTCTTTAATAACAATCACTTGTTGATCCGGCAATGAGATAAAATCAAACGGAATGGATGTGCAACAATTTAGGTACTTAAACGATGACATCTCGAAGGAAGCTCTTCCCGATGTATCTATGCTAAATCATCCTCCGGTCACACTCTGATGCCAGGTGTCCCTTTGTTATAAATGTCCACATATACATGATAATTTTCCCTGATACAGATAGTACCCCCCGCTTTTCGGAAACTTTGCTAACTTGTAACTAGAAAGCAGAGTATTTTCAAAATTCCTAGGCGGGAAAGTAAATGAAACGTCTCTTTGACATTCACAGAGGCGAATATCCCATCGCTGTAAATGCGCTTACCATGCATCGTCTAGATCCTGATCCAGAAATGGCACGTCAATCAAGATAATGATGACTTCTTCGTTCATGAGTCTATAAATAGTGCCCTTTGTACCAATTCCCAACTTCTACAATTTTCCAAGCTTCTCTTCATCTCTTTGATTTCTTGCCTTTGATCCTTGAATCTTCAAAACTTCACATCTCGTTATATTCAAACCTTCTTATTTTCATTCTTTCCCAGATTTTACCAACGATGTTTCGTCTCCGACTCATCCTAATTCTTCTCTCTTCGATGGTGGCCTGAAGGAAAACAAAAAAGTATAAGTTGAGTCCCCAGAGCCTTCAGTTGATATAATAGTTTTGAAAACTGGCTAGTGTTACTGTTTCTCCAATCTGTGAAGAACATCTACCCACCATTCGATCTAACTGTAAGTAGCCAGAAGATAAAGTTAGGGTATTTTCTCCTGGTATTATCGAGAGCTTAAACTTCTCTAAACCCAGTTATTTGTTTATCTATTCTTACTGCTTCGCTCTCAACTTCAGAGACCCAGAAATAGACGAGGTTTTCATCCGATTCTACTAGTTCTACCAGATATATCTGGCGCAAGTGGGTACGGTCGTTTGAAGGGCCCTGGCTTGCCTCTGAGTGTTGGCTGAGAAAACCAGTCAATCCTTTTCTTTGGATTACTTGATCTTGCTTTATTCTCCTCGCACAAGTCTAGATAATGATCATGACCACCGTTGGTTAGAGAGAATTGTTATCGTCACCACCGAAGATATTGTTCTGGAGTACCTGATTCCAGAATCATGGAACCTTACCCACAAGTCTTCATTCTTTCGCACATTTTCTCTCTTTGCGGTCTTTTGATACCCTGTTTTAAGTTCATATAGAAATTTATTACTCAGCGCATGCTTGGTTGTTGTTTATCGACTCCCTATCTGGCAATGGTTTCAAAGGTTTTGGACATTGTCGTGTCCAAGGATCGGTCATGAAAGCAAATATCCGGCGTCAAAGGCTAAAAAGCTAAAATCACTGTATTTCTTATTAATTCTCTGAAATACTCATATGAAAGTATATCCATTTTTTAAAATATATTTTTGTACACATAGGTCTTCCAAAGGGTTCGTTCGAGCTGCGAACCAAAAGAGTTTGTTACTCCGTAGGAAGCTCGACAGTATGTGACTGTGTTCTCAGGGTCAAACGTCCCTCATAACCGGCCATTGCTGCTGAGGAAATAGTTGTGGCCTCTAATTCTTCGCCATGAAAGAAGAAAAACCCTGATAAGGCCTCAACTGTTATCCATGGCAATGGATTGATCACTGCTGCCAGCTGAGTCTTACATTGAGGAGATTTGTGATGATGCCTTACCTCTTACAAAGAAGAGATCTTCGGCCACCTCTATCACAGACCTCAGTGAGGTCGAACAATTGTACGTTGAGGTTGAACATGTCGAAATGGTTAAATCTCGTTGGCCTATACCTTATACTCATATTGGCTCAGGGTTGAGTGCAATAGAGATCATATCCCAGCCTTCATCTTCCCCCTGAAAAGCTAGCTTTTTTCATCTCGGCGATGGCCGCTCTAGTCCCATATTTGAGGATAAGGATTTATTGGTTTTTGAAAAAGTTAACCTTCTCTAAAAAATAGTCATGGTGGCCGACTATTTGAAACCTTACCAAAAAAGACCAAGGCGAGATAGACGAAATCTCCCTTGCATGTTTGCTTAATGAGGGTATTCAAGCTTGTTAGAGTGGGTAAAAGTCCCACATTGGTTGGAGAATGGACTGGTCGTCTCCTTATATGGACTTGAGCAATCCTCCCTTCATGAGCTAGCTTTTGGGGTTGAGTTAGGCCCAGGTGCTATATCTTTACATGGTATCAGAGCTAGGTCCACATCCCCATTTGGGCTCCCGGTCCACGCGCCAGTGAGGCATGGGTGTGAAGAGGGGTGTTAGAGTGGATAAAAGTCTCACATTGGTTGGAGAATGGACTGGTGGTCTCCTTATATGGACTTGGGCAATCTTCCCTTCATGAGCTAGCTTTTGGGATTGAGTTAAACCCAGGTGTCATATCTTTACATGGTATTAGAGCCAGGCCACGTCCCCATTTGGGCTCCGGTCCACGCGCCAGCTAGTCCTGGGAGTGAAGGGGGGTGTTAGAGTAGAAAAAAGTCCCACATTGGTTGGAGAATGGACTGGTGGTCTCCTTATATGGACTTGGGCAATCCTCTCCTCATGAACTAGCTTTTGGGGTTGAGTTAGACCCAGGTGTCATATCTTTACAAAGCTTGCGTCATTTTTTGGTATATCCGGCATCCTGAACCTTTTTGGAATAGGTTTCGGTGTGGCGCTGGCCTTGTATGGTAGTTAACAGCAACTTTGAGGATCTGGTCCCTTCAAGGCCAGAGATGCTCTGGGGATCTAGTTCAGGAGGGTATTCCTTCAGGCCCGACCTGAGTTCATACCTGGTAGACTGCAGCATCAACGTTCCAATCTTGAAACCGCTTCCCGACCTGTCAGCCCTGTATTCTTCTGGAAGGGCCTCAGCTACGAAACGGATTCTTGATTCTCTTTGTGGTGTGGGTGTTCCCAGTGGCGTCTGCCCACTTACTCCGGTGTTGTTAGAAGCCATCGTCGTCAATGCCTTCTGCAGCTCTACCACCCTTTTATGATCTGGGGTCATGAGTTCCCACCTTTTTCTTTAACAACAATCACTCAGTTGATCCAACAATGAGACGGATGCAAATAGACTGGATATTCAACAATGCAGGTACTTAAACAATGAATATAAGATTGAGGCTAGAGAGATCTGAAAAATGCATTAATATATGTGCTAGGATAACAAAGTAATGGCTACAAAAGTTCAACATCAAGATATTAACGATTATACATAAGATAGTGTTTAAAAAAATTACACTATTTGGGGTGGAGATAGTTTATTAAAAAAAGAGATTTCAGGATTTATTGTTACTACAAACAGCAATATAACGACTATGCATAAGATTATTTTAATATTTAACAATTTTCATGAAGGCCATATGCTTTTGGAAAGCAGGCATGAGACCTAGTTTCTGCTTAGTGCTTCAGAAGTCTGCAGGACAAAATTACAATTGTATCATATATAAATGAAAAGTTAAGACTATCTCACACCAATGTTATCGTCCTCCTTCTTCTGTAATTGTCACTTGATTGTTAGAGAATTTTGAGAAAGAAGACAATGTGCTAGACGTGTGTGTTCATATTACAAAAGCTGGTCTATTAGGTCTCTGAAGACTCAAACCTTCTCCTACCAACATTACAATGACATCTGACATTTTAGGACGATCATTTGAATCTTCTTGCACGCACAAGAGTGCAACATTGATACACTTCATCACTTCACTTCTATTGCATGATTCAAGTAATGACTTCTCTGTTAATTGTATTACCCTTTCTTCTATCCACATTCTCCATGCCTGTGATAACTTCCAATTAGATATCAAAACTTGCAAAAATGACAAAAATGATGTAGGTCTGAGTTTCTTCACTTACATAACCTAACAAGTTTAATGCTTCTTCTGATTGGTAAAATCCTATATTCTTTCTTCCATTGATTATCTCAAGTATGACAACTCCGAAATTGAATACATCTGACTTGATAGAAAACAGACCATCTGATGCATATTCAGGAGACATATAGCCACTTGATTACACCATGTCGAAAACGTGTTAGATGTATTTTACAAAAACAAAAGGAGAAAATGATCGATAGGAAGGGATGTTATACTTACTAGGTCCCAACTATTTTCTTTGTCTTTGCCTCTGTTCTTTTTCCTTCAACAATCCTCGCCAAGCCAAAGTCTGCAATCTTGGGATTCATCTCCTTATCTAGTAAAATGTTGCTGGTTTTTAAATCTCTATGAATGATCCTTAGTCGTGAATCATGGTGGAGATAAGCAAGACCTCGTCCAATGCCCAATATGATGTCATAGCGCTTCTTCCAATCCAATAATTTGCAAAGTTTTCCATCTTGCATAGTTATCATTAGAACAAATGAAATGACATCAATTAACAAAATTAAATCTTGTCAAAAGTATAGTAGCTTGAGAATAAAGAATAAATCTTGGCAAACTTACCAAATATGAATGTATCTAGACTTTTATGTGGCATATATTCATATAGTAAAATTTGTTCCGTTGCATGGATGCAATAGCCCAATAGTCTCACCAGATTTCGATGTTGAAGCTTTGCAATTAGAGTCACTTCATTCTTAAATTCATCTATGCCTTGTCCTGAATGACTAGATAACCTTTTCATTGCAATTTCTTTTTCGCAAGGAAAGATGCCCTGCCAAAAGTTTTTCATCTCATTACTATTGGTCAATGCGGTGCGTCCATACCAGTCCACAGAGATGTAAGATTGTAATTTTAACCTTGTAAACAGGACCAAATCCTCCTTGTCCGAGCTTATTTGCATTTGAGATGTTGTATGTAGCAGCCAAAATGGTCTCCAAGTGAAAGTATGGAACATCAATCGCTTCATCACTGTTTTCATTCATCAATACTTTCGCTTCTCCTTCAGCTTTGTGCCAGTGAGATTTATGTGCCCCTTGAGTACCTTTACTTCTATCTGAAAAAGAAAGGGGGAGGGATTTCATTACCTCAATTGGATTGAGAATGAACTTTGATATCAAGTCCAAAATGGTTTAAGAAAAAATATCTTCTAGAGTTATATTCATTCAGAAAATACCTGCTCTTTTTGCCATTCTTCTTCTATAGTAAATGTAGCTAAAGCTGCCTATGATTAGAAACATCAAAGTTATTATGGACGAAAGGAGTGCTTTTAGCTTCATCGATTTCTTAGCTTTAGTTTGAGCTGAAAGTATAAATCCAAAACCATGTTAGATATATTAGTATCTATCTTGAAGAACTTTGATGCAAATATTCATTGGACCTCAGAACTTATCATTAATACTTTTTAAGAATTATTTCTATCTTAAGTTCTAGTTTGCTCAACGAATTCCTCAACACAGGAAAAGGAAAAGGAGAATCATTGTTGTTAAGTGCTAACGTTAATAAGGAATTCTATCAATATCATAGTACCATTATGAATAAATAATCAAGCTATGTTACACTATGCTATTCTAACCTAAAAGTGAGCCACTCTTGACAAATATAGTCCTTTCTGTATCTACAATCATATATGTAGCTTAACCTCATCTCAGGTACTGTGCTGAACATTTGGCCCTCCCATGAACCATTTGCCCAATACTCTGTAGTCCTATTCTATTTTATAACAACATGCTTTGGGTCTATTTCCACAGAATACAATCCTGGTGCTGAATCACTCAAATTCTTCCATGAAACCAGAATGTGTTTTCTTTGTGTATGTTTGTCATATCCAAGTTTAGCACCAGGCAAAAGTATGTGTGTTGGGTAGTCAAAACTTTGCCAAAGTAGTAAGGGTGTTGATGCCTTTGACACATCACTCAAAATCAAATTTCCATCATCACGAAGAATTGCAGTGACTGAAATATTTGGATTGATGTTCCATCATCTTTTGTCTAAAAATCAAAATTCAGACTTAATTTTTCTTTAGTCTTTCAACTGTCAACATCAACCTTCTATTATGATATGAATAACTTGACGAATGCCTCGGGTGGAACTTAATAAGGCTAACTCACAAATACCTTATAAGAATTTATTTCAAGCTTAAGGAAAAAGGAAAAGGAGAATCATTGTTGTTGCTAATTGCTAATGTATATAAGAAATCCTACTAAGTTTTAGCTATTCTAACCTTCAGTTGAGCCGCGTTTGACAAAGATACTCCTTCCTGTTTCATTTTCGCTAAGTTGTTGCAGATTTAATAGATATCCTCTCCAAATTGAACAGGTACCGGAACCATCATAAGTATAAGCAGTGCAAGAGCAATCGTTGAAACAAGTAGATCTACACTGTGACGCTTCTCTAATGGTGATATTAGTATTTGGAGAAGCAGGTAATCTCATAATTGAATTCATCCAAAAACTATCCTCATCTTTATTAATTGCACTGCACTTTAACTTTTCATTTCTTACACAGCCACTCATATAATCATTCGAACTCCATTCTCTATATGATCTTGGCTTGAAACCGCTTAAACAGTTTCAGGATGAATTAGCATTATTGCAAACTCCAAATGCCCCACAATAAGCATAAACATCATATTGTTCTCTAGGTTGAGACCACAATAGAGTCCAATGAGAGTCACTATCCAACCATACAAGTTCGTTAATTTTTCCTGAGACATCTATTTTCCACTTTGGTGGCCATGAACTAGTATAATTAGAGAGGGAATATGTAAATTATGATCCATTTCCATTGTTGGTATAGTTGTAATTTTACGTGTAGTCTAACCCCATTTTAGGAAACGGGCTGAACGTATGGCCATTCCATGAACCACTTGCCCAAAATTGTTTAGTCCTATTCCATTTTATAACAAATCGGGCATGGATGGGGTCTAGTTCTAGAGAATACAATCCTGGTGATGGATCACTCAAACTCTTCCATGAAATCAGAACCTGTCCCCTATGTGTACGACGTTTGTCGTATCCAAGCTTAGCACCAGGCAACAATGTATCTGTTGGATAGTCAAAACTTTCCCATAGTATTAAGGTTGTTGATGAATTTGACATATCACTCAAAATCAAATTTATATCGTCACGAAGAACTGCTATGACTGAATTATTTGGAGTAATAGTCCTAGCAACATGTGTTGACCAAACTATACCTTGAAATTTATCGACAAGCACCAGGTTGCCTTGAAGAATTGTTAAGTTAGCAGTACCATAATCAAATGGTTTATCCCTATTTGCTACCCATACTACATTTTGCCATAAAATAGTGTTCTTGTACCATATGCCTATGTAGTAGTTGAAAGAATTACCTGGTTTGAAGAAACCAAGCTCAAATTTCTCACCTGAAGAGACTATTCTTTCGCCAAATGAAAGAGATTTATTCGCAGAAATAGTGTCCCCTCCAAAACATAGATTACTGTTGAGTTTGAAGCATAAAAAGAGTACTAGAGGCCAACGATTGTTCATTTCGATGGCTACACATAACACAATTTGTTGAATATGGCTGAAACAATAAGGAGACGTTTCTGCTTTGGAGTCGATGAATGTAGTCAAAAAGAAGTTGATATTTCTTATTGCTAACATACTTTCATTTTTCTTCTAATTAGTGGTGGCAAAAAGTAGCAATATTGAAAATGAATTGAACTGCAATCCACTCATATAAATATGGGTATATAATAGATTGTATGAAATAATTTGAAGATGTCGAAATTCGGAGCAAAATTAAATTGAAACAAGAAAAAAAAGGTAAAAGAAGAGGGAGACAAGTGGGGAAATAATGATTGTCCCCAAGGAAAAGTTATGAAATCACAAGTATTGAAGAATAACACCATGCCAAGCGACCCAACAATTTTTGTCACTGGAAATTTGTCCGTGGATAGTGTGTCAAGTCAATTCTAAATTTGATTTTTTTTCAAATTATTTTGAAATTGATTAATTTATTTGAAACTTTTCTACACCTATAAATAGTTCATAAACATGTATTGGAGGTGGTTTGACCTAAGGTGAGACCAAGGAGCCATTGTGGAGCAAGGCGAAAGATTTGATACATAATGAGTTTTCCGTTACTTTCTTTTTTCTATTTTTTATTATTGGTTATGAATTTTCTTAGTGTATTTTTGCATACTTTTATGAGTAGCTAATTTTCTATCTAGAAATTTGGTAAAACCTTATGCAAGATGAATTCTTGTTACATTTTTATATAATTGAGTTTTTCTAACCCTATTTGTTCAACTATGTAATGATTGTAATTAATTGATTGGCCATTGATTAACGATGTTGTTATATTTGGTTGTTTTCGAGAGACTATGAGATAAGATTTTAGTTGAGCAGCCCCACTTGGAAGCATTAAGAGATAAATGATTGAGATCTGAAAAGTGCATGAAATATATGTGTAAGGATAACAATGTCATGGCTACAAATTTCAATCAAGATACTAACAAAATATAGATTATTTTTCTGCTCGTGCATTAGAAGTCTGCAGGAAAACATTACAATTGTATCATATATAAATGAAAATTAAGATGATCTCACACCATTAATACCGTCCTCCTTCTTCTGTAATTGTCACTTGATTGTTAGAGACTTTTGAGGGAGAAGATGGTCTGCTAGACGCGTGTGTTCTTATTACAAAAGCTGGTCTATTAGGTCTCTGAAGACGCGTACCTTCTCCTACCAACATTACAATGACATCTGACATTTTAGGACGATCATTTGAATCTTCTTGCACGCACAAGAGTGCAACATTGATACACTTCATCACTTCACTTCTATTGAATGATTCTAGTAATGACTTCTCTGTTAATTGCATTGCCCTTTCTTCTATCCACATTCTCCATGCCTGTGATAACTTCCAGTTAGATATCAAAACTTGCAAAAAGGACAAAAATGATGTAGGTCTGAGTTTCTGCACTTACATAACCTAACAAGTTTAATGTTTCTTCTGATTGGTAAAATCCTGTGTTCTTTCGTCCACTGATCATCTCAAGTATGACTACTCCGAAACTGAATACATCTGACTTAAGGGAAAACAGACCATCTGATGCATATTCAGGAGACATATAGCCACTTGATTACACCATGTCGAAAACGTGTTAGATGTATTTTACAAAAGCAAAAGGGAAAAATGATCGATAGGAAGGATGTTATACTTACTAGGTCCCCACTATTTTCTCTGTCTTTGCTTTTGTTCTTCTTCCTTCAACAATCCTCGCCAAGCCAAAGTCTGCAATCTTGGGATTCATATCCTCATCTAGTAAAACGTTGCTGGTTTTTAAATCTCTATGAATGATCCTTAGTCGTGAATCATGGTGGAGATAAGCAAGACCTCGTCCAATACCCAATATGATGTCATAGCGCTTCTTCCAATCCAATAATTTGCAAAGTTCTCCATCTTGCATAAATATCATGACAAAGATTAAATCTTCTCAATAGTATAGGTGCTTGAGAATAAAGAACATACCTTGGCAAACTTACCAAATATGAATGTATCTAAACTTTTATTTGGCATATATTCATACAGTAAAATTTGTTCCTTTCCGTTGATGCAATAGCCCAAAAACCTGACCAGATTTCTGTGTTGAAGTTTTGCAATTAAAGTCACTTTATTCTTAAATTCATCTATGCCTTGTCCTGAATGACTAGATAACCTTTTCACTGCAATTTCTTTTCCGCCTGGAAAGATTCCCTGTTAAAAGTTGTTCATCTCATTACTATTGGTCAATTAAGCCATACCAGTACACAGAGGTGCAAGAATTATATTTTAACCTTGTAAACAGGACCAAATCCTCCTTGTCCGAGCTTATTTGCATTCGAGAAGTTATTTGTAGCTACCAAAATGGTCTCCAAACGAAAGTATGGAACATCAATGATTTCTCCTCCTCCAATCTTGTCCAAGTGAGCTATTTGTGTCCCTTGAGTATCATTTATTCTATCTTAAACAGTTAGGTAAAAGGAATAAGAAAAACAGAATGACCTCATTATCTCAATAAGGTTGAGAAAGCAAATTAAGTTAAAAAAAGGTACGAACGAAATATTTTCCAGAGTGAGATTCATTCAGTAAATACCTGTTCCTTTTGTCATTCTTCTTCTTCTTCTTCTATAGTAAATGTAACTAACACTTCCTATGAATAGAACGATAAAAGCTGTTGTGGATGAAAGTAGAACTACCAGCTTCATCGATTTCTTAGCCTTAGTTTGATCTGAAAGTAGAGAGCCAAAAACAAGTCAAATATGTTTAACATCTTTCTCGAAAAACATAATGCAAAAGTGGACCTCGATACTTATTAAGCTAAGTTATTTTATGTTATTCTAACCTTCAGGTGAGCCACTTTTGACAAAGATAGTTTTTTCTGTTTCAGTTTTGCTGAGTTGTTGTAGATTGAACAGATCCCCGGTCCAAATTGAACATGCACCAGAAACATCATAGGTATAAGCAGTGCAAGAGCAATTGTTGAAACATGCAGATCTACACTGTGAGGCTTCCGCAACTGTGATATTAGTATCTTGAGAAGCAGGTAATGACACTATTAAATTCATCCAAAAGCTATCCTTGTCTTCAGTAATTCCGTTACACTGCACCTCTTGGTCTCTTACTCTTACACAGCCACTGGAATAATTATTTGAATTCCATTCTGCATCTGATCTTGCTTTGAAACCGCTCAAGCAATTGCAGGATGAATTAACATTGTTGCAAACTCCAAATGCCCCACAATTGGCGTAAACATCACATTGTTCCGTTGGTTGAGCCCAGAATGGATACCAATCATCCAAACTAGTCGACCATAAGAGTTGCTTAATTTGTCCTGAGACATCCATGATAAATTTTGATGGGATTTCACTACTATAAAGGGAATATGTAAAATATGACTCATTCTCATTGTCGATATAGCTGTAATTGAATATGTAGTTTAACCTCATCCCAGGTACTGAGCTGAACGTCCGGCCATTCCATGTACTACTTGCCCAATACTGTGTTGTCCTATTCCATTTTATAACAAGTTGGGCACGCCGTGGGTCTAATTCCATGGAAAACAATCCAGGTGACGGATCATTCAAATCCTTCCATGAAATCAGAACCTGTTTTCTTTGTGTGCGTTTGTCATATCCAACCTTACCACCAGGTAAAAATGCATGTGTTGGGTAGTCAAAACTTTGCCAAAGTAGTAACGGTGTTGATGAGTTTGATGACAAATCACTCAAAATCAAATTTCCATCGTCGCGAAGAACTGCTATGACTAAATTTTTTGGAGGTACACTCCTTGAAATATTTGTTGACCAAACTAAGCTTTGAAATTTATCGAGAAGCACCAGGTTGCCTTGAATAATTGTCAAGTGGGCAGCATCACTAACTGGTGTCTCCCTATTTGCTACCCAAACTACAGTTTGCGATGAAATATTCTTGTACCATATGCCTAGATAATATTTAAAAGAGTTACCTGGTGTGAAGAAACCAAGCTCAAAGGTCCCACTTGAAGAGATAATTGTTTGCCCTGAAGAAACATATTCATTCATAGAAATGGTGTCTTCTCCGATAGAAAGATTGGTACCGAGACTAAAGCACAAAAAAAGTACTAGAAACGAATGATTGTTCTTCATTTCCATGGTAAAGAAGATGATGAACGAAACAATAAGAGAAAATAAGTGTTGACGGAGGTATACTTTTCTCTTCAGAGTCCATGAAAGTAGTCAAACAAGTTGACTTTTTGGGTGTGTTTGGTAGGAAAGCAAAATGTTTCCTAGTGGATTTCTAACTTATTTTCTCATGTTTGATTGATGAATGAAAAATATTTTCTAGAAAATATCTTTTATTTTTGGCTTGAGACTAGAAAATAATTTATAATCCAAAAATCAGCAACAATCGACCTCGGACCCAACCCTGACACCCAAACTAGGAGTGGCGTAAAAACAAGAAATTTTGAAAATTCAAAATATTTTTCAAAAATAATTTTTTTTAAAAAAAATTGGCGGAAGTGGTTGGGGGGTGGGGTGGGGTGGTTGGTGGTAGGAGTGGCAGGTGGAGTAAAAATGAAAAATATTAAATTTAAAATATTTTTCAAAAATAATTTTTTTAAAAAAATTTGACCGGGGGGAGGGGTCATGGGGTTAAGGTATAGGG
>JAJOOH010010875.1:0-51554 GCA_029582605.1 Solanum gracilifrons | reverse complement strand
ACAAATTCCTGCGAATATATTATTGTTAAGTCTATTTTGCCTATGTTCTAATTCTTGTCGTTTTTCTATAATTATTTTATTGAGTTTTTGTCTATATTTGTCATGCTTGTTATTCATTGTATTTTTAAATATTGAATATATTTATATTATATTTTAGATATATTATCTATTAATTGATCTAATTTTTCGTTATCAGTTTTTGAGATATTGAGTTTTTTATATTCCAGCTATAATTTCTTTAATATTCTTCTTATTTTTCTTATCTTTCTACTAGTATGTTTCTTTCTATGTTTCTCATTATCCATAGCTCTAATAGGTAATGTGGTGAAGCTTTGTTGAAATCTCATGTTAATTTCTTTTTTCTCCCCTCAACAAGTAAATTCACAAATGCAAGCATGGGTTTCATCGGGAGGATCTGAGATTTCTTTAAAATATTTTTTCCTGATGGATCTTGATGCACTCTATTATAAACAGATTCTTCAACTAAAACTCATGGATATTTGAGAGAAGATTTTTGTTTAGGTTATTTGTGTGGGTAATGGGTATATCGAGTATGTTAAATGGATAATGGGCGGGTATTTAAATTTTGGGTTAATTATTTGGTTAAATCGGGTTGAGCAGTAGAATTGCGCCACGTGTACCAAATAAGTCTTTCATTATAGTGAGGGGTAAATGTGCCCTGCTTTTTGGACGGCATGGGCATTAGTGAACAAAAAGTATGATAGATGGTATTTGTATATCATTTACAATAGTTTGGGGTATATTTGTCCTTTATCCCATTATAAATTAAAGGGAAAATTGTATGAAATAACAAACTATTAATTCAAATTAAATGTCATGTCCATAGTTTATTTTAATTGTAATTTGCAGCAAACATCCCCTTTTTTTGCCATATGATTCGGTATACAATTAGTCATTTTATACATTTCGGTATAAAATGCATTTGTGTTTGTATAAAGCGAGAGAAAAGTGTATATAGACATACAAATACATATATTTTCGTCCTATACACATATAATTATACAAATACAAATATTATTATACAAATTACAATGTATAAATGAATTTATACAAAACTGAACAATTTGTATAAAATTGAATGTTTGTAGCGAATTATACAAATTAAAAGCTCCATAACAAACATAAAATTTGTTATGGACGCAATTATGCAAACTATAGCTATAACATACAAATATGATTTTTATGTTAGCTACATGAAAAAAAAAGAAGCATACATAGTGAAAATAATACAATATGTTGAGGAAGCATACAATATTCTAAAAAAAATACAAATTGACTGTGAAAGAAATAGAAGAGTTGGAAAAGAATGCTAGTATATCAGTTCATCTTCATCAAAGGCCAAAATCTCCATAAATTCGATCATTTTGCCTCTCTTTGCTTCTGAGGCAGTTTCAAGTTTAAGCCGATCCTCGAGGTCCAGTAAAAGGTCACTCCTCATCCCGATCTTATTAAAGGAGGAAGTAAACATATCAAGGTTACACATATGCTTAAGAAAAACAATTGACAAACAAAAATTAATATGAATACAATTTTTGCAACCTTTTTCTTTGACTCTCTATTTCTTTTTCTTCGTCTGCTATGCTCCTTTTTCAATTTTTTTGTTCACCAAACCCAAATTCGAATTTGTATTCACTTGTGCATTAGTAAAACTCTACTTCGTCATCTAAAAAAAACTATAATTACCCAGAATAATTAAAAAAAATGTCAAACCTTCCAAATAAATTAATGATTCAGCAGTTAGCGAATACCTGATCGATTTCGTATTTCACCGATTATCTCGAAGTTTAAGTTGAATTTTTTGTTCCAAAGTTATTTGTCAACGAAATCCTATTTGATTATTTCAATATTTACTTTCCAAACAGGAAAAAATTCAAATGAAATTTGAGAAACAATGGGAAGAAAAATTGATATTGGAAATTTAAGAAACAATGAAAGTGGAACCACTATTGTTTTCTCTTTGACATTGTAACTGATGAGAAAGTCAAGTGATATGTTCCTTTTTAAAAATATTCTCTCCCCTGATTTTTTTTAATTTGTCATTGAATAATTGTATTCTTTAAATTAATCAAATTAAAACAAAAATATAATCAAATACTCCCTCCGTTTCACAAAGAATGACCTCCTTTCCTTTTTAGTCAGTTTCAAAAAAATGACCTCTTTCCTTTTTTGGTAACATTTTAATTTTTGCTTTCCATGTGACATGTTTAAAACCACAAGATTAAGGGCAATTTTGTACATTTAACATAACTTTAATTTAGGATCACAAGATTCAAAAGTCTTCTTTAATTTCTTAAACTTCGTGCCAAGTCAAACCAGACCAATCTTTTTGAAACAGACGGAGTATATAACAAACTCAAATATTGAAAATGTGGCTAAGGAATCCTATTAAATATTTATTTTTGAATCAAGCATTTTGATTAATTATTGATCAGTTGAGTACATCATTAATCAAATATGGGGGATCTATTATCCACTCCATATCATCAACCATAGAACCCGAAGCCCGAGCTAACTAGTGGACACACTGGTTTATTGATCTTTTAACGAAAGACAAAGAAATAGAAGTAAAGTCACACATGCGTGCTTTACAATCATGAATAATTACATCAAAGTATGAGTAGTTTTCGCAGGCCTTTTCTAGTGCTTGTTTAACCAAGAGATTGTCAATCTCTATAATTATCGGGGCTGCTGCAAAGTGTACCTTTAGCCAGCTTAGTGCTTCTTGAACACCCAAAGCCTCGGCCATAAGTGGGTCTGTTGTCTTCCTAACTAACTAGAGCGGCCTCTAATGAAACTTCCATGAGAATCCTGAACTAGCATGCCAATTCCAGTTATTCCGGAAGTAAGATCCCACGAAGCATCAATGTTGCATTTAAAGATGCTCTCACCAAGAGGAAACCATTTTGTTACAAAATCAGGTTCTCTTGCAATGGATTTGGAGGTTATTTGTCTTACTTTAGTCCAATCTTGCCAAAATCGGGCAGCCTTTTGGATAACAATTTCAGATTGTAAAGATTTTCCCTTCCATACAAGGTTATTTCTAGCATTTCAACTTTCCCATAGGCTCATGATTGTTTCATATAATTGATCAAGAGTCACATTATCAATTAACGACTTAAGCCAATACAAGAGCGACGACCCAGATTGTCGCCATCCCAATGATGATTTAAGCCATTTGCCGCATTACACTAGACCAACAGTGAAATATTGTTTTTGTCCCTTGGAGGAATGTTGGACATACATCGGATTGAAGAACCTTCTTATTCATTAAGGTATTACCAGTTGGAAGAAAACCATTCAAAGCTCTCCAAACAAAATTTAACACTTTAGGAGGCATCTTCAATTTTTAGATTTTCCACCAAAATTGTCTGTTTGGGGTAGGTGAAGTAGCATTGTGCAGCTCTGAATATCCACTTTTGACGGTGTATCGTCCTTTTCTATCAAGTTTACATAGCCATTGATCATCCTGTAATATAAATCCCAACGGAATTCGCATAATGCAATCTATTTCATCAATGGAGAAGAGTGTCTCCAACTTATGAGTATTCCAAGTTTTTGTGTCCCAATCAATAATATCTGCCACACGCAACTCCCACAAGTCTTCATCGGGGATACTGTGAATAACCAATGATTGTCCCACCGGTAGCCATGGATCATTAAAGATCCTAGTATTGAAGCCATTACCAATACGCTTTACAGAGCCCTTTTGAAGAAGATACTTGGAAGAACATAGGGACCGCCAAATAAAATTAGGATTTGATCCTTCCCTAACTGTAAAAAATTCAGACTAGCGGTAATATTTAGCCTTAAATACATGGCTAACAAGAGATTCAGGGCGAGTCATGATCGACCAGTTCGTTTTCGCTAAAATTGTCACATTAACATTGGATTCTTCGAAAACCCATGCCATCTTCCTCCTTCTGCTAGCCCATTCTTTTCCATGACATCCACTTGATTCCTGATCCATCATTGCCTCCATTTCGCCACCAAAAATCATTCATGACACGCTCAATGGTAAGGCATGTGTCGATCGACAAGGCAAAAAGGGACATGAGGTAATTTGGAATAGCTTGGACATCTGTTTTTAGTAATATCTCCTTCCCCACTCGTGACAGGATTAAGTGTTTCCAACTCTAAAGTTTTGCACGCATCTTATCTAGGATAAAACTGAATACCTCCTTCTCGTTGTGTCCCACACTAACTGGCAAACCAAGATATTGTTTTGGTTTATCAACTTTTTTTACATGCAAATTCGACGCAATAACATCTTTCACCTCTTCTGTGGTATTTCTGATGAAGTATATTTTAGATTTATGAAAGTTAACCTGCTGGCCAGAGGCATTTTGATAGAGTAGTAGACACTGTGTAATAACATTTGCCTTCGATTCCATAGCTTTAAAAAAATAAGGCGTCATCTGCAAAAAAGAGGTGAGTAATTGGTGGAGCCTGCGGAGTGACTTTCATACCATGAAGAGTGCCTTGGAGGGCATAAGCACTTAACAATGTCGAAAGCCCCTCTACTACAATGATGAAGAGATATGGTGACAAAGGATTCCCTGTCTGAGGCCCTGTGATGGAATGATATCACCAAAATTCTTGCCAGCATGAGATATTTGGTAATATAAAGTACAAACCATTTTCATGATCTTTGTAATCCAATCCGACAAAAATCTCATCTTTATCATCACATTTCTCAGAAAATTCTACTCTACTCTATCATAAGCTTTGCTCATGTCCGTTTTCAAAGCAACAAATCCCGTCTTCCCCTGTATTTTACGTTTTAAATAGTGATTAACCTCAAAAGCAATCATGGCATTGTCAAGAATAAATCTTCCAGGAATAAATGCACTCTAGGATTCACCTCTATACAATCCTTCAAGCAAGATTTCATGCGATTTGCCAACATCTTGCAAACTACACGATCAATGACATTACATAGAGAAATTGGTCTTAGACAAGAAACTAGCTCGGGTTGCTTTTTTTTTTAATCAAAATAATTTTAAAAAATTATTTCCTGGAATGATTCCTTTGTTATTGACACAATTTAGTATCACATTCGTCACATCATTACCAATTACTGTCAAAAAACTCTTATAAAAACTTGGATTGAGCCCGTCTGGACTTGGCGCCTTATCTGGATGCATTGAGAAAACTGCCTCTTTTACCTCTTCTATGGTGAAAAGTCGATTAAGGATTCATTTTGAAAAAATTACTTTGGGCCAGATCTCCTAGTCTTCCATTTATGTCCATATTGCTATGTTTTTCCTCTTAATAAAACGGCCCATGTGACCACTTTTATTTTTTTTAAATTAAAAAAATTGACTTGGATGTAAACTTTTTTTCTTATTCCAAGCTAATTGGAAATCTTTGTGTATAGTTAATAAAAAAAGAATACTAATTTATTATGCAGACAATAATTGAAAATAAAACAAGGCCCAAAATGAAGTTTGGGTTGAAATATACCTAGTTGGTGATGCAAGAAAATTGATGGAGATGTTAAAAAAAAATAAAAAAATTGCTACTGGAAGTTGTCTCTTGCATGAAGGGAAGAGATATATGCGGTCAGCTTATTGACATTTCAAAATAGAATAGGCTTTAGATTGTGCACTACTTTTGACATATTGGTATATTTATTATATACTTCACAAAGGGAGTAATACTCCACTATTATCTCAAAAAAGTCATTTTCTTTGTTGAAAATTTTTTAAATTAAAAAAAGTCTAAAATGATAATTATTAGTTGTGTGTTCATATATGAAAAGTAGCGAAAATAATTTTTTGAGATAATAATTATCAATTGAGTGACCATTTAAAAAAGTAAAAATTACCTAAATAAACAAATTATTTTACTATATTCTCTAAAATTTCCTACCATTTGAAAAAATTACAAAAATCCTTACTTTACACGATGTATTAGTAGGATACATCACTTTACGTGATGTATCAAACGGGTACATCACTTTATGCGATGTATCGATCGGATACATCACTTTATGATGTATCGGAATGTGCACAGTGTATCGAGACGTTACTTTACGCGATGTATCAGGACATTGGGGTATGTATCAGAAACTGGGACGCAGTGTATCAGAACGTTTTGGGATGTATCCGAATTCCACCAAATTTAAGAAATTTTTGTAATTTGAAAATGAATAGAAATAAAATGTAACTAGCTCTTAATATTATGAGATTTGTGTAAAATTTACTTTAAAAATTAAGTGATCATACTATAATTACTTCAATGAAGAACTTGGTTAACTTTTTTTCTTTTACTTCAAAATTTGGTCCTTCCAAACAACATTCAACTTATGCGTATTATGCAAATTTGGAGGACATGGGCCGTTTTATACAAATTTAAGGCTGATCCACTCCATCCAGGCTAACCCATACAGGCATTGAAATTTGACGACCGAGCTAGTCCATTTTTTGTGTGGGCTAGAAAATGGTCAGTCCAGCCCACAAGTACGTGGGCCGTAGCTTTGCCGGACCAGCCGTTTTTTCTTAAAAGTATATATTTTTTTAATAATTTTTTAAATTAAATTATGATTTAAAAATATAATCATAAATATCGACAAGACAATATTACATGGTGTTAGTATTACTTCTTGTTAATCAAATACACAAATAAAATTATCTTTATAATAAAGTATTTATTATGTTTGATTTCAAGTAAAAACATAAATAACTAAATAGAAATATTAACCTAATTGTTTTCCAATGATCATAATAAAACACAAAACTATGACAATATTCCATAGGCAATGACCTATGTAGTGATTCCCTAAAAGTTTTAGGAAATTTTTATTTTATGTAGTACATATTTTATAAACATAATTTGTATTTAAATTGTAATATTTCAAATTTTAAACATATTTTGAGTTTAGACTCTTGTTATTTTTAATAGGGAAAATTACGCGGTTAAGCAAACTTATACTACTTAATTACTCATCGTAGCTATAGTTTGCTATAATTACCACTGACGACTACCATTATACATTAATTATGTGGGCTAACTTTGAGTTTGTATAATTAACCACGTTTGTATATGTATAATTGGTCAGAATATACAAATACATATGTATAATATACAATTATCTAACTGATATACATATACAATTCACCTCTCTCCCACTCTCTGCCCTCTCTCGCTCTCCTCCCTCTCCCAATCTCGCTCACCTCTCTCCTCCCTCTCCCAATCTCGCTTGAATATATACAAATGCATATGGATAATATACAATTATCTAACCTGATAAACATATACAATTCACCTCTCTCCCACTCTCTGTCATCTCTCGCTCGCCTCTCTCCTTCTCTCCCAATCTCGCTCACCTCTCTCCTCCCTCTTCCAATCTCGCTCGCCTCTCTCCTCCCTCTCCCAATCTCGCTTGCCATATATACAAATACATATGTATAATATACAATTATCTAACCAATATACATATACAATTCACCTCTCTCCCACTCTTTGCCCTCTCTCTCTCGTCTCTCTCCCCCAGACTCGATCGCCTCTCTCCTTCCTATAACATGTAGCTACGAATTGTAATTATCAAACTATAGCTATGGAGAGTAATTAGGCTATTTTTGAGTGGCTATATGTGAAAGTTCCTCTTTTTAATAATCTATTTTATTTTTATTTTTTAATTAATTTTTATTTGGCCTACGGGCCGGCTCTATCAATATTTCTCAAGCCTCACAAATTGGCAGACTTATTCAGGCCGAGCTAAAAAACCCTTTTCTTAAATGGGTTCCAATAATCGTAGTCCAGCCCTATCAAATCACAGGTTAGGTCAGGCTGGCCCAACGAGCCTAGCCTATATTGACGGCTCTAAAAAGATGTATAGTTTCCTCGATGTATGATTATTAGAAACTGATGAATATCATTTATTATCTTTCAATAGTACTAGTAAAATCAAAATATTCACTAACTTATCATTTATTATAGGCATAATACATGAATATACCTTTTAATTTGACTTTATTTGACATTTATGCCGTACAACTTTGGTATGTGACTTTATTTGACATTTATGTCGTACAACTTTGGTATGCATAACTAAACACTTAAACTTGTATAAAATTGAACAAGTAGACACAGACGTCCTATATGACATAATACAAGCAGGATGCCTCTTATGATACAAAATTGTCATGTAGGACGAATGTGCCTATTTGTTCAATTTTATACAAATTTAAGTGTCTACTTATACGCACTCAAAATTGGAGGACATGGATGCTAACTGAAACAAAGTTAAATGATATATATATATATATATATAAAGAAATAAAGTTGCCACTAAAGTTGTTCCGAATTTTTATAAAGACACCTTAACTTAGAGGACATCCTATTACCTCACAAAAGTATTGAATATCTTTGTAAAAGGACCATTTTGACCCATTTTCTCTACTGTGAACAGACGCGTGGTGCTCACTCATTTTATTAATTTAATTTATTTTAATTTCTTCAAATCCGACCTGACCCAAATCGTTTCAAAAAAGAAAACTCTTGTTCTCCATTTTTCATTTCTTAGTTTCTCTCATCATTTTCTTCAATCATAGGCATTGTTGAAGATCATCTCCTACAATTTTGATGTTTTTTGGTCAAATTTCTTGGAAGACTAGTGGAGTAAACAATGAATTGAAGATTAATAGGTTAGAATAGTAACAATAGCAAATCGTTTCAGTTGCAAACTAAAACCCTCATCGGCATGTATATCGGAAAAGTTGTTTGTGGTTTCAATGACAAAGAATAATTTGTTGAAATCGATAGTAGTGGTATTCGAAGTCATGTCTTTTGAGTGGCTGGTGATTGGGCTTGTTTTCAAACCATGGCTTGATAAAACCCAAGCTTCAATGGACAAGTGTCGAAAACATCTTGCGACCCCGACGATGACGCCGCTGATCAACGTCCAGAAGCTGGCAAGTCTCAGGTCGATGTTGATCCTCTAGAAAAAACAACTGATTTGAGAGTTTGGTTTGATTTTTGGGTTCTCAAAATTAAATGAAATTAAGAGGAAATGAAACCTTGGACAACTTTAAATTAGCTTTTTCGATTGGAAATTAAAGCGAATTCCTACCTTATTGAGTTGATTTCATCAGTTCATCATAGAGTACCTATGACTCTGTTGTTGGGGAAGTTGATGAATTTGAATGGAGTAAATAATTAATAAAGAAAATAACTTAAATGTGGCAATTTTTAATTGGTTTTTGGCATTAAAAACAGACCTTCATGTGCGTGTTCACAAACATAATGAGAAAATGGGTCGAAATGGTCCTTTTACAAAAATATTCAATACTTTTATGGGGTAATAGGACGCCCTCAAAGTTAATGTGTCTTTTTAAAAATTCGAAACAACTTCAGTAGTGATTTTATGTTTGCTCTCTCTCTCTCTCTATATATCTATATATCTATATATATATATATATATATATATATATATATATATATATAGTTAGGGTGTCGATATTCCAATTTTTTCATGTCATATTGATTGATCAATTTTTTTGGAAGATACTTTCATTAAAGAAAATCAAATCTCTTAAAAATAAGGAAAATAACTTTTTTTAAAAATTAATTTTTGGTGGAGCTCTGCTCAATGCTCCTTTATTAACTCAAAATCTGTACAAAAAGGTCGAGACCAAAACGAAAACAACAAAATGAAAGTTGAATCTCAACAAAATTTCGCCTTGCCCAGTCCATTAAGGGAACCAGTTAGACTCTTATATCGTTTCCTTAGTGAAAGTACGAAAAAATAACTTTTTTTAAATTTAATTGGGACAATCCCATTTATTAATAAAGAACTGTACAAAAATGGCCAGGCCCAAAATAGAGCCAGTCCAAACAAACACTCCTACCAAATCGCTAAATCTGGAAAAAAGGAAACTAAAATTCGACAAAAGGAAAAGATGTAGGTGAAATCGGAACTTCAGCCATCGTCTTCTTCGTCGGAGCTCTTGCAGCAGAGGAAAAGCTCGACTCTTTCACCATTGGATTACAACCATTGTTGTGTAGAGGTATGATTTGGATACAATTTGAGTTTTGGGGTATTTCAAATCGAGCATTGTAGATCTCACCAACGCCACAAAATCTGTCTCACCGGAGACTTCGCCAACTCAACTATTTCCAGGTCTACTCTACTTAGAAAATGTGTATTCCGATTTTTCTTGTACCAAAACTTGTCGTACCAATTTAGCTCAATACATCATCCTTCTTCACCCTCGACAGATTGCGCTCAACAAGGAACTAATACCACTGCCTAAGGATTTAGAAAGAGCGCTATATTGAACGAAACTAGGTACACTGCTCCTATTTTCTATTAATTTCACGTATTATCAATGTAATAGATCAACTACTACCAGTTCATTTGCTTCTTGATGGATTTTGAATTATATAATCTTATTTGCCAATTGAGCAACTTGATTTTGTTTATCCTCCCTCAATTCTAAAATTCCCATTCTGGAAGTGTTTGATTCTGTGGTTTGGTGTGTGACTCTTATCCATGTTTAGTAATGTCTTCGCCTTTTTGGGTAAATCTTGAAAGGTGTTAAATGATATTATCTCAGTACCTACAAAAGAAAAAACTAGATTAGCTAAAAAATCCGCCATTCTGTTGCCCTCTCTCAATGTGTGTTCAATGACCACCTCCATCCCTTTCATGAGCTCTTGAATTTTTCTAATCTCCAAAGAAACTTCCCAAGGTATATCCCATGAACCATCGATCATATTCTTAAAAGCTTGAGAATCGGTCTCCAGTGTTAAAGGGAATAAATTATTCACCATGCAGTATTCTTTACCCATTCTCCAAGCCACCACCTCTGCCACCAAGTTATTAGCTATGCCAATCCTTTTTCCTTCAGCATAAATAAGATCCCCCTGGTCATTTATTATGCAGAAACACATGATCTAGGACCAAGATTACCTTTCGAAGCTCCATCAGAATTGCTTCTATATTCTCCCCTTCAAGGCATCTTCCAATACACAACTTTACAACTAGTTCTAGGGGTATAATTTGTTAAAAACCTTATCAAATCCGACCAATTATCATGTATGTTGTGCTTCCATGGATATAGGGACTTGGCCAGGAAAAATAAATTCCTGGATATTTCCCTACTCATATTTAAATAAGACATCTTCCCTCCATATCTAATTATGTTTTTTCTCTTCCACACTTGCCACAAAATAAACATAGGTATAGCTTTTAAGATAGGAATGAGTTTTGTTGATGCATCTGTGTTCCACCATTTGTAAACACTGTCTTTTAGGTGTAGGAAAGAGCCCTTAACACCTTCTGTATTAGCAAAGTATCTCCATAATGAGTTGGACATTGTACATCTACTAAATAGATTTCAATAGACTCCTGCACTCCTTCATCACAGTAAACATACAATACATCTTCACAAATCTTGTACAAAATTAAAACTTCCCCTATAGGTATTCTGTTTCTCTAAAGTCTCCATATGAAAAAAAAAAATACACCTTGAAAGGGATCCCTTTCATCCAGATAAGCTTGTAGTTCATACACAACTCACCTTTATCCCTCAAATACTCCAAGGCAGAACTCAATGAAAACTTTCCAGCTGCATTTAGCATCCACCAAGGTTTGTCCTAGTGATCTATGTCCTTTGTACAACTCAATTGTTGAATGATATGATTGCTAATATCCTCCTCAAAATTGACATGCAACATATCATAATTCCACTCTACTTGTGTAAAACATTGACTAACCTTCTCAAGATGAGTATCCCTAGTTGCATAAATAGGGAGAAAATAGTGAAGGGCCCCCAAATTTGTCCAATTATCATACCAGACACTTGAGTGACCACATTTGGGTTCCCACCATATTTGTTGATCAAACATTTCTCTAGACTCCAACATCTATTTTCATGTTAGTGAACCACCTTTCCATTCCACCAACTGGGCCCTCTCCCATTTACAGTACTTATTCCACATAAAGTTAGTCCATAAGGACTTTTCTGTTCTGAAAGTCCACCACAATTTTGCAAAAAGAGCCTTAGATACATCAAAATGGGATCTAACACCCAATCCACCTTCTTCTTTGTTATAGATGTCACTCCAAGCCACCCAATGCCTGTTTCTTCCTGCAGCCCTGAAATTCCACATAAATATAGCAAACACTCTATGTAAATCATGAATCATACAACTTGGAGTATTAATAGAAGATATGAGATAAATAGGGATACTATTGAGAACATTTTTAATCAAAACTGTTTTACTCCCAAAAGAGAGCATCTTACTCTTCCGAGTTTGAAGCTTATTGAGAACTTTTTTCATTAATTCAGCAAAGTGCACCATTCTCTTTTTACCACTTCCAATAGGACAACCCAAATATTTCAGAGGGAACTTACCTTTAGCAAAAGCAGTCTTCACTTCAATCTCTCTGATCAAATTCTGGGTAGTCTTATGATAGACAAAGAAGGAACTATTCTCCTTATTAATCATCTGCCCTAATTGTTCCTCATAATCTTTTAAAATTTGCATCAATATATTAAGTGATTTCCCATCAGCAGAGGTAAAAATAATAGTATCATCAGCATAAGCTAGATGATTGATGTTGTCACTCCACTTAGGTAATCCATAACTCATATAAGCTTCATTGCTGAACAATAAATTAAGAGCTCTTGTTAACACTTTAGTAGTTAAAATAAGCAAGGCAGGAGATAAATGATCCATTGCTTCACTCCCCTTGAAGACTGAAAGAAACCATGAGCTTGACCATTTATAAGAATAGAATACCAATTGTTAGCAACCAGCCTCCAAATCTTATCTACTTCAACGGAATCAAAATCCATCTTCTCCATCACTTTAATAAGAAAATTCCAGTCGATTCTATCATAAGTCTTAGCCATGTCCAACTTGATCACCACATTAGCTGGCTTACCCCTTTTTCTGATATCTGTAATAATTCCTGAGCTAGTAGAACATTCTCAGTGATGCTTCCCCCCTTTACAAATCCTGATTGATTTTATTAAATCAGAAAAGGGAGAAAACTACTCAGCCTATCATTCACCACCTTGGAAATAACTTTGTTGATAAAATTTCTCAAGCTAATTTGCCTCATGTCTAAGAAAGATTGAATAACTTCCTTTTTTGGCAAAAGCATCAAATTAGTATGTGTGATGGACTTAGAAAGAGTGCTACCCTGAAAGAAGGCACCTACCACCTCAACCAGATCATCTCCAATATTATGCCAACATTTTTTATAGAATTGACCAGTAAACCCATCATTGCCACGTGCACTATCTCCATTTAACTCAAACATCCTCTTGATTTCCTCCTTAGAAGTCATTGCATTGATAATTCTTTTATTTTCCTCAAAAACAACTCTATGGATATTTTGCATTAATGACACTTATATTTCAATTTGATCCCCTATGAATTGATTCTGATAAAATTCTTGAGCAGATGCTGCAATTTGCTTTGAACCCTCCACCTATGATCCCTCCATATTTTAAATCCTGGTAAGAGCCAACCTCTTTCTTCTACCTTTAACTAAGCTGTGAAAGGACATAGTATTCTTCCCCACTTCTGTATACCATTGGATTCCTAAATTTTGTCTCCAAAATTCCTCTTCATAGTGTATATAGTTCTTCAATTCTGCTTGAGCCTGCTGAAGAATCATTATGTTATCTGCTGAAGGATCTTCTACAAATAGTTCTTCCTTCACCTTAACTATTTCTTCTCTAATAGATAATTGCTTGAAAATATCCCTAAATGTAGCTTTACTCCAATTGGAAAAAGCTACTTTAGTTTTTTTTTCAACTTATGCTTGAGCCAAACAAACACATCCTCCTCTTCTGAAGCTACCCAACTGTCATTCACCACCTGCAAAAAATCATCCTTTTCTAACCAAAATTTAAGAACCTTGAATGGTGTTCTTACAATGTTAGTTTGTTGACCACAAGTGAGCAGTAAATGAACATGATTAGAACCTATTCTTGCTAAATGCTAAGATTCCACCATACCAAACTTTCTAATAAAAGACTGATTCATCAAATATCTATCAAATCTTTTGAAGATACACTCACAATCAATCCTACCATTCCACCATGTGAATGGCCTTTAAAATTGATAGCCACCAATTCACACGAATTTACACAAAATGCAAAACCCTCATATTCATTAGGATATACTGGAAGACCCCCAATCCTTTCTTCCTCATTTATAATGACATTAAAGTCACCCCCAATCAACAAGAGAGAATCATTGATTTGACTACTAATCTGATAGATATCATTCCACAGATTCAATCTTTCTACTGCTTCACACTTTGCATACACAATTGAAACCATCATTAGTTGATCTGTTTCTAGAAATTGGAGTCCCAATGATAACATTTGTTCTAAATCAGCTAACACTTCCACCTGAACATGCTCCTGGATAAAGACCCAAATTTTACCATTGTAATTATAATTATCATACTCCATGCCCAACCTCCCTTTGTACTTTTAGATTCTATTAACACTTTGAAATGGCTCCATCAAAGCTATAATAGAGAACTTGTGATGTATATGCAACATTTGAATTCTATGGAATGAATTTTGAGTTCTAACAGACCTCACATTCCAGAATAATGTCTTCATCATCATTTAGCGCAATTCTTGACACCCAACCTAGGGTTGGTTCTTGTGGGTAAAGCTTCACCTCTATTTTTTCCTTTACTCTTTGATGTTGTAGGGGGAGATAATTTGTATGTACCTTTTCTGCTATTAGTAAGTTACTAACTTCCCCTTTATCTTCTATCAAACTGACTTTTGTGTAACTCTTTTTTTTTTTCTCCTCTATTTGTCCCTGATGGGAGACTAATTCATGCAGGATCTGAGTATGCTGCAATTTTGGGCCAACATCAACTAGCAGTTGCTGATTGGAACCTTCTATGTATCCTTCAATAGAACCTGATCTGAATGTTTAGATGGATACTATCCAATATTGGGTCTACTATATGCATCGGGATGTGGTAAGTGGCATGTTCCAAAACATTTTGTGTATCTAGAGCCTCATTCTCTCCATGTGTCGTGTCAATCAAAGTTATTTGTGTTGTGTCCCCTTTGTCCATGACTTTATTCCTGGCATTCATTATTTCATCATAGTGTTCTGGTTTACTATCTCTCAGCACTATATGACATGCATTACTCTGAACATTCTGTTTTACTATTTCCCTTCTTGATACCTTGTTATGATCACTTCCTTTTCCTTGTGCCGAGGTAGCTAGTGTTGTGTTGTCCCTTGCTATCCGTTTTCCTCCTTGTTCCTTATTGTGTATTAATCCTTCTTCCATAATGGCTGCTTCATCATGCTCATGTTGATTAAACACATTAAAAGAATTGTTGGTACTGATGTTCTCATGTCTTTCTACAGCCTTTTCTCCCATTATTTGTCCTGCTTTCTTTGTAAACACCCTTGTGGTGGGCTTCCATTTACTGATCACTGCTCCTTTATAAAACTACATTTTGTAAAGCTGTTGTGGTATGATTGCTTCCTTCTCGTGTTGTTTCTCCTGTTGTAATTCTGGATGCAGTATCCTGCACTCCTCCTCTTTGTGACCCTAAATTCTACATTTCTTACTATATGATGAGAGTGAGTCATAATGTATTTTAACTTTAATGATTTTAATATCCTAATTATTGTTATTTTCTATCTGCATTTGAACATATTGAGGATTGTCAACTAGCAAATCCAGTTGAACATTCACCCTTGCACAACTTGGCTGAGTCTTGTTGATTGTTGCAAGATTTAGGTGCAATGGTTCCCCTACTATTGCCGCTAACGAGAACAATACCTCCTCACAAAGAAAGTAGGAAGGATATCTTGGAAAGAGATACAGGTTGTGGCTTGCGAGGTTTGTTAACTTGCCTTGAAGATTGCACCATATATGAACGAGCGCATCTGATATGCATAACCATCTTTGGCTATTATGTAATACGAGTTTTTGGATAACATATTAATGTAATCTTAATCCTATTACACCTCATTAGAATGTGTCTACTCCACAGGTGGCTGATGAGTCCACAAATTAGACTCATTTAGGACTTTATTTTAATAGAAATAGTGTCCTCAAATGCTTATTTATTCTAAATATCTGATGAAAACACTTAAGTTTCAAGTATTTGAAGTTTTAGTTGAAGCATGGACACTTAGGCACAAAAAGGAATAAAAAGGCTGAAAAGAACGAAAAAGCTGAAGCTTGAGGATCGCCAAGCACGTTTGGCAATTTTCCGAAGGGACGCACTCTGCCCTTTGTTCCAGTGTGCTGAGCCCTGAAGGAAATGATGAAGTCGGTGGAAAAAAGGAGTCGTTGGCGCATCGCCGAGCACTTTCACGAAGCAGTACTATGTCGCCCAATGACACAGAGCAAAACGATGCTGAAGGTTGGTGCAAGACGGCGACGAACTACACCAAAGGGCGAATGACTGAGTTAATCGGCGATTCTGACTAACTTTGTCGAGCAATTCGCCAACACTATTTTCTAAAGTCTATAAATACTAAAGTTTTTATTAATTTTAAAAGAGATTCGAACAATTATTATAATTTTCACATAGAATAGTACTTTTTGATATTTTTGCTCTAAGTTTGAGAGGGTTTTGGAGACTTGAAGAAGAATAGGGTTTCATCTTCTAGATTTGGAGTTGGGTCTCTTGGATTCTTCATTCTTGGCCTGTACAAGACTTAAATCTTCATACCCATTTGAATATAAACTCATTTAGGTATAAATTACTATCTCTTGATGTGTGGCTAAACCCCCCATTCTTGGGGTGTGATTTAACAAATATGTGTTAATATTATTGATGGGTCTTGTTTGCTGATAGGTTAGATGTATTTTAATGGTGATTTCACCTAGTGGTTGTGGTTTAATTTAATGGGTTTGTAGTTGCAAATACAAAATCACCCATGTGTTTTCGGCTTGCTCGAGAGAGAGGTCACGAAACCAAAACCACTAGACTGATGGCCTAAGGAGTGGGTCGATATGAGGTTCAGCCTGAGAGGGTGAGCCGTAGTCCCATATCCTAACACTCAGCTCGAGAGAGTGAGTGGGGTAAGGCGAAGGCTGGCCATCATGCGGCAAATGGGTGTCTGAGAGGAACACATTTGAAACGGGGTAAGTTTCTCGAGAGGGAACTTATTTCCATCTAAAGCTTACCTTAGTCAGTATTAACTTACAAATTTCCTATTGAAATCATGTACTCAATGATTTATATCAATTTATATTGCGGTCACACCCCAAGAACTTCTCCCCATACTTGATCTCCCCTTTAAATTTTGTTGTTTTTATTACACTTGTGACAAAACCCCCATTTGTTAATTGACACTTTTGTGTCACCCCCTTGATTTACTATGTTTTTACTCGTTAATGTCTTTAGCTATGACTAATTAGAACTTAATTTTATTCTTCTATTAATTCTCAAAACCACTCCCTTAGGACACGACCCCAACCCTTGGTTGGGTTACTATATTATCGAAGATCGTAGACACTCGTACCGTAGGTTAGTGTCGTTGGTCACGATAAGCATCAAAATGGCGCTGCTGCCGGGGAGTGGTGTTATTTGAGAATTTTTAGATTAGTAGAATTGTTGTTCTTCTTAGTTGTAGTCTACTTACCCAAGTCTTAGTTTTGTCTAGCTTGTTTGTGTGTTGAGACATGATAATGAGTATACATGATGGGGATGGTGGACCAATGGAGAACTTCCCAGTAGAAGTGATGCGATTCAGGGATTACATCTTGAACTTCAAGCATCTAGAAGGAGAACCTTTTCATGAGTCGTGATTGCGGTTCAAAGCAGTATTACAAACATGCCCATCTCATGGGATGCCTGATAAGACGCTTCTGGATTGCTTCTATCGGGGTGTCGAACCCGAAGATAAAAGCATAACTGAGCACCTTTTCGAGGGCGAAACGCTCAACCAACCCTATGAAGTTGTCGCAACACTACTTGGCAATATGGTCGAAGCCAACAAAGAAGCTTAAAAGAAATATGAATAGGACAAACTGGTGGCTCAAGTAGATGTTTTATCTAAACGGGTAATTGGATTGAAAGATCAAGCCAGCCAGGGAGAGGGAGAAGAACTTCTCCCTTCGAGAGTGCAAACATGGAAAGAAGCATGAGGGTGTGCAAAAAGATGATGCTCTTTCAATCCTTCAACAAAAACTTGAAGAAAAGGACAAGAAGTTGAATGACATGAAAGACAACATTGAAATTCCAAATAAAACGACCACCGCAAACTCCATGATGATTCAGCTGCAAGATGCTCAGATAAGCCATTTGATGATAGGTCAATACCCACCATTCGTCGAGGACTTACCTAACTACACCATGGGTGACTCCGAGGATGAAGAATAAATGTTGACTTACATCGTGCCATGACGTTAACTAAGGCACTGTTTGGGAGGCAACCCAAAACCCTTTGTTATCTTTTATTTGCGTACCGATAGAATAATGGTTTGTTAGTTTTACAGATTGAAGTGTGGAAGGTGCTCTGAAAGTGTAGGGGGATGACCAACAGGTCCAGTTGGCGAATCGCCGAGACACTCGGCGCCCCAGATTTTATCCGCGAACTGACTTTAGATGTCTTCAGATTGGATCCTGTAAAACTCGGCGGTCGGTAGAAATTATTGGTGAATCGCCAACCGTGTTGGCGATTTCGATGAAGACCGCCGTTAGTATTCCCACATGAACTGAAGACTCTAATTAACTAAGCGAGCAGATGTAACCATTGGCGAATCACCGGTTCTTTTGGCAGTCTCGACTAAGGCAGATGTTTAAAACCCCAAGATTTCTGGAGAGCTTTGTGAATTTAGCGAAACAAGCCACTTGGCGCCCCCACCAAATAATTCGGCGATCACGACTGAGAACACCAGATGTGCATGAATTGGACAGCGTTAGAAAATGTGTTTAATCTATAAAATGGTGCACTTTTATCTATCCACATTCCCCTAATGAGCTAGTCAATTTTGGAGTAGCCATCGCAAGAGCAGAATCGACCACACCCCAATACCCTCTCAGTTAACTTTGAAATCAAAATGCAGAACTGATATGGTGATGATGGACAGAGACGACACCCGAGTGAAGATATTGTGTGATTGATGACAAGTTCGTATGCTTCTGAACCACCATATCGGCAAAAGGCAATGCTTGATTAGGCTAGGCTTCCCTTCTGTTTGACTTATGTTTGCACAAGAATGAATCAAGAAGTTGCAGATCATTCGAGACAGTGGGTTAAAAATAGGATCATGAATTGCTTAGCGAAGCTGTGTAGAGTTCGCCAAACCACTCAGTGGATCGCCTAACGTCCCCACATTGCCTTCCTCTTTCAATGCCGAAATCATCGAAGGATCATACTCGAAGCAGAAAATAGAGTCAGACCTGAAGTAAAAAGAAAGGAACATGCCACCCCAACAAATGGATATACTACATAGACAGGACATTTCTCTACCTCTCTCTCTGTCTTGTGTTATTTTAGCCATTGCATTACTTTCATTTGCATTTGAGGACAAATGTCTTTTAATTGTGGTAGGGTGAGACCCACACATTTTGTGTTGATAGTCATGTTTTGTGTTTATATTTGAGTTGTTCTATTTTAAAATTGTGTTTTATCTGTTTCTGTGGATGTTTGAGCTTAAGGCTCCTTTTATTTTTAATTACAAAATGATTTTGACCCCTTCCGATTTTTTTTGAATTTTTTGCACATTTTTGCCACCCATCGTGAGTTGAATGTGGCTGTTCTTTTACAAAAAATTGAGTCTCGATTTCGATCTATATCGATGACTTAAATAGTGCTCTCAATTGAACGAACATGAACGTACGACTATGATGAGACCAAATGAAGTTGGATAGACAATATGTGAACTCCTTGCATCGCGTTGTGATCAGTCATTTATCGAATTGATTCTCTTGTAATGACCGTTGCACACTAGCGAAAGTGCGTGGTCTTGTTCGACTTAAGTGTCGATGCCTTGTGTGATGAGCTTACTTTGAAACTTGCATGAATAAACCTAGAATTTTCCATATTAGTCTGATTGATTTATTAAGGTGTGCTCTTGAAATGATCTTAGGCAACTTTTGAAGAGTGTGAACCAAATTTGACATATACCTCTTTTGTGGCCTACCCGTGAGCGTGTGAAATTCTTTTGAACACCCTTTGAGCCTTACCTTTCTTTGGAAAAACCTTGATGAACCCTAGACCTTACTTGACCCACTACATATAATCCTCTTGATTTGTGGTTTAGCGAATAGTCAACTTAGGCCAAAATCCTAAGTTGGGGATGTGGTGAAAAGGAATAGGAGAAGTCAAGAAGTGCAAGAAAAGTCTCCCTTAACCCATGGTGTTGCATAATAATGGAAACCCTTAAAAAAAAGGGGTTGTGGAATAAAGTACAAGAAAAATCGGGTTTCCAAGCAATCCATGGAGGTGAATAAAAAGATGACTTAGAAGTACTAGAAAAAGAATCGATAAAGGAAAAGAAGAGAATGCCTTGACAATACCACATCTCATGAGGAAAAAGTCACTAAGCCTTAATGTCCATACCTTTGCACTCAACCCCATTACAAGCCTTAGAAAGACCTTTCTGATCTTGAGTGAGCCGAACCGAAGATCAATTGGAAAATAAGGGAAAGTCTATGGGTGAAAACATGCATTGTGTTCCTCTATTGAGTGTGAGCGTTGAATTTGATTCCTGATCTTGAATTGATTAACCTCTATATGTGAATATGGAAACATTCTTTATGTGAGGGAATTTAGATACTTTTTGTTGAGCTTGAACTTGCACAAGTAGCAAGCATGAGAATCTTTGGTAATGGTGTGTCACAACTTGAATGTTTGAGTACACAATTGATCACTGCATAAGTAAATTGAGTCTTGTATAACACTGTTTGAGACACCCTTTTTGAACGGCTGAACTTAAGTTTACTTGAGGACAAGCAAAAGTTTAAGTTGGGGGTGTTGATGAGTCCACAAATTGGACTCATTTAGGGATTTATTTTAATAGAAATAGTGTCCTCAAATGCTTATTTATTCTAAATATCTCATGAAAACACTTAAGTTTCAGGTATTTGAAGTTTTAGTGGAAGCATGGATACTTAGGCGCAAAAAGGAACAAAACGGCTGAAAAGAACGAAGAAGCTGAAGCCTGAGCATCGCTACAAATTCCACTTCATATAGGAGGTCTGTTGTTGCTTCTGTCAGGGTGTTGATTCACACTCTGATGTGAAGTCTGAGGTTTCAGGGAAGTCGAATCAAGCTAATTCTTCTAATGTTGCTCCATCTTCACCAGATCAGTTGACTCACATGATGAATATGTTACGCAGATGAAGAATACGTTCCTTCACCAGAATGGAACTGACTCTGCCATCTATGCAGGTTTAGTAAGCACTTCTGATTTTACATTATTTTTTTTTTGCTTGTCACATGTCTAGGATAGTTGTTAATCCTTGGATCATAAACTCTCAGGTTCTAGTAATCACATGACCTCAATTAAATCTTTCATCTTTCCTCACTAACATCACTCATCTTCCTATTTCTTATCTCATTACTTTGCCTAATGGTTATATGGTAAAAGTTACTTGTACTAGAATACTTACTTTGTCCCCTGACTTAGTGTTAACAAATGCTTTTTATGTGCCTTCTTTTCAGTATAACATGATTTCTGTACATAATTTATTAGTCCAATTCAATTGTGGATCTTACTTCACTACTTTTACTTATGTTCTATAGGGCCCTTCTCTGAAGAGGCCACTGGAGCTTGGTAAAGTGTCTCAAGGGCTCCACATTCTTCATCCCAAGTCTCTTAATACTTCCCACTATGTAAATTCCATTGCGGCTACTAATTGTGTTGATAATAAAGTTGCTGCTACTTCTACTACTTCTATTGACAATAACACTACTGTGTTTCTGATTCTGTTCAAATGTCTACATGCATGCCTTCTTTTGTTTGTTTGTTTAGAGTGATCTTGCTTTACTTTGGCATTTGAGATTAGGCCACATGCCTTATCATTAGATGAAATCCATTGCTTATATGAATGCTCAATTACCTAAGAAACAAGACTTCATTTGTAAAGTGTGTCCTATGGTTAGACAACAAAGACTAGCATTCCTAAAAGTTCCATCAAAACATCATTCCCTTTTCAACTTATTCACATTGATTTTTGGGGACCCTATCACACCCAAACTTACAATGGCTATAAACATTTTCTTACCATAGTGGATGCTTTTTCCAAAGCTACGTGGACACACTTACTGTCTACTAAGTCAAATGCCTTTTCCCTTATCAAATCTTTCATCCTTATGGTTTAGACTCAATTTCATACTACAATTCAAACTATAAGATTTGTCAATGCTTTTGAGTTGGGTTCTAGCACTGAAGCATCTTTTTGCTTTTCTTCTCTTGCCATTTTCCATCAAACATCTACTCCTCATACCCCACAACAGAATGACGTTGTGGAAAGGAAACACAAACACTTATTAGAGACTACTCGATCTCTGTAATTTCAGTCCAAACGTCCTATTAAATATTGGGGTGAGTGTGTCCTTCTTCTTATCTTATTAACAGATTCCCTTCACCTTTGTTACAAAATAACACCCCTTATGGTCTCTTATATAACACTTCTCCATCTTACTCACACCTCAAACCTTTTGGTTGTCTTAGTTTTATTGCAGTACCTAAGCCTTATAGGGATAAGTTTAAATCTAGATCCATCACTTGTGCTTTTCATGGTTATAGCATGACCAAAAATGCATATAAACTCCTTGATTTGGACAAGAAAACAATTTTATTTTCCAGAGATGTCGTGTTTCATGAGACCACCTTTCCTTACTCTTCTTATTCTTCTTCTCCTTCTATGTTTCCTCCTCTTCCACCATATGTTTCTGATTATTTTACTCCGTTCCTCACTGCTCGTGTTAATCTTCCTCCATCTGTTGATCCTGTTATTCCTCCTGGATCTTCATTTTATACTACTACTCTTGCTATATCCCCTACTCTTGCTCCTGTAACTTTGAGAAGGTCCTCTAGGATCTCAGTTCCACCTCTTCATTTGCAACACAATTATTGTTCTAGTGCTTCTACATCCAAGGCTATCTTTATTCCTACTGACACAGATTTGCATGAGCTCCAATTCTATCATCAGACTGTTTCTAGTTCTGCTTGGCAGGAAGCTCTGGTTAAGGAGTTTGAGGCCTTGGAAGCAAATGACACTTAGACTATTATCCCCCTGCCTCCTGGTAAGAAAGATAGTTCATCTAAATGGGTGTATAAGATTAAGCAGAAGGCTGATGATACCATTGAGGGATACAAAGCAAGAATAGTGATTAGGGGTTATACCAAACAAGAATGGGTTGACTTTACCAAAACTTTTTCCCCTATTGTTAAACTGACCACCATTAAATGTCTCTTGACTGTTGTTGTTAAGGATAGCTCGGTGGTCCATCAGTCAGATGTTAACAATGCATTTTTGCATGGGGATCTTGTAGAAGAGGTTTTTATGAAAGTACCTTTTGGATTTAAAGTTTCACATCCTGATTCTGCCTCTTCTACTTTAGTATGCAATCTCAATAAATCTCTCTGTGGATTACGACAGGCTTCTAGCAATGGTATGCCAAACTTTATTTTGCTTTGTTGTCCAAAGGTTTCCATTCTAGCAAGAATTATTATTCTTTGTTTCTTAAGTCTAAGAACTAGTCCTTCACTTGTAACACCTCAGATTCGAGAAAGGGAAAAATAACAGTTTTTAGAAGTTCTCGGTGCCCACCAACAGAGGCCAACCACGGTACATGGAGTGAACCACAGACCGTAGGTATGGTGCGTGGATTGGCACCCAAATAGGCTCAGAGGACCATGAATCACTGCCTGGACCAACGGACCGTCGTTGGGTCCACGGTCCGTGGATGAGGTCTGCGGTTTAGGGCCTTAAATCTAAGTTTCTAAAATGAATGATGGACGTGCAAGACGGACCGTCGGTAAAACCACAGTCCGTCGGTATGACCCGTCATTAATGGCGATAATTATTTTTCTAGGGGCAGTTGGGCCTTTTTCTAATTATTTTATCCTAATACTATGTCGTTTTACCCTTTACTAAGACCCCTATATAAACATTTTAACTCCAAATTTTCCCCTGTTGAAATCATTCTCTCAAATTCCTAAAAGAAGAACAAGTGTCCTCTCCAAAATATTTCACTCTCTAGAAAGCTTGAAGAAGAAGGATTTAACCTAGGGTTTCAAGTCAAGTCTCCATTCCTCCATTGAAGTTAAGCAATTGGCTTTGAGGTATGATAGTTTTCATTCATGGATTCTTTCCATCCACGGAGTTCCCAAATTCTCTTATTTTCAAAGTTAGAATTCTCCAATTGAGTTAGGGTTTTCTTCTATGTTATGGGTTCTCCTAATTGTTGATCTTGTTGATTGATTTATGATCTATGATGCATGAATTGAGTTACTCTCATGTTTTTATGATGATCCCCCATGAACCTATGTAATCCCCATGTTTTCCCAAGTAATGACCATATAATGTGGGTTTTGGATTATGAAAGAAGATTATATGAAATCAAGTATGAATTGATAGAATTACATGAAATAATGATGAATTTCTATGAACCCATGTCTAACTTATGGTTTCTAGGCATTGATGATTGAAAGTGAGTTTTGAACCTTGAAAGGTGAATTATGGAATTATGCATGTTCTTATGAAATCTATGTAAATGCTTTAAGGATGCTTTGAGATTGAAGTATCAATAATGTTGCTATTGTTGTATTGTTCAAAGGATTTCTCATATACATGGCATGATTGTGAAAGGTTTTCTCACATTATAAGGGTTCTTAAGGTATAAAGGTTTTCTCACCTCAAATGAACTAATGATTAAGGAGTTATGTAAATGATGAGACAAGAGGCGATTACCCATGTTCTCTAATTGAGGCAAGAGGCGATTACCTATGACCTCCAATGTTAAGACAAGAGGCGATTAGCCATGTCATATGAAGTAAGGACAAGAGGTGATTACCCATGTTCCTTTAAGAACTAAGATGAATATAACTAAGAACTGTCGAAATTAAGCTTAGAACAGAGTGGACAAGTGGCGATTACCCAAGTCCCATAAACTATGTGCCAACATAGGATTTTCTAGATAGACATTAGATAGTGGATCCACAATAGCTAGAAGTTCATGGTCCTTACTGTGGCAAGTAGGACACCTCTTTTAGGTGTGGGGTAGACATTGATTCCATGTTGCTAGCTCACATGGTCTTATATGTCGGTTAAGGCTACTTCCCATAAATAAGTAAAGTTATGATGAACCAAGTTACTTCAAGAAGTATCATAAGTATGTTTCAAGATGATATTCACTTGCATTGATCATGTTTTACGACTTATGTTTTCTAACTCCCAAGATGCATGTTTTAGCTTGATCATTGCTTACTCATAAAAATGTCCCATTTTAGTATGATTTAAATGTTTTATGCATGGCTATCATACTTGGTACATATTTTGTAATATTGCATACTCTTGCCTACATTTCCCCAAATGTATGGCCCGACAGTCAAGGGTTCTCAGTTTCGTGGCTAGATGTTGATTTGGGAGAATTCTGAGCTTTGGTGAGTCCTCATGCTTCGAGGATGGATTTTCATTATTTTCATCTTTCTTCCTTATTTTTAGTTTTGGACATGATGTATGGGCTAGGCCCAATTTCATTCTATTGTATTAGATGGATATTGAGACAAGTGTTTAGACTTCCTCTTTGCTATAATAAAACTTTGGACTTGAAAATGTTGTTTTTATTTCCTTTGTTCTATTTCTTATGTTATGAATGCTATGTGGCTTGTATGGGGCCTCTCGTGGTCCTATACGTCATGTTACATCTAGGGTGTACCTCTGGGTCATGATGAACTTAGCAATCAGAGCACAAAGTTTAGAATGGTCCTAGGATGTTTCATAAGCCACGTCAAGTAGAGTCTTGTTTATGAATGTGAAACGCACAACATTTATGAATAAGTGGATACAAGATGTTTAGGAAACTCCAACTCTTCGTTACTCTAAAGTCATGCGATAGAGTTTAACTATATAAGGTATCTCTCTTAATCCTTACCCAATGCTTTACATGATATGGCTACTCGAAGAGCTTATGCTAGAAGGAATGCGGGAGAGAATGTGAATCAAGAAGCTCCTTCTCAAGCTCCGGTCGATCCTTTGGCCGAGCAAGTGACTAATGCGAAGTTCAGGGTTGTTTTTCAAGTATTGGCTTACGCCGTGACAGCCCAAGCCAATATGAAGGTTATGGTCCTTGTGAACCCAAATGTGGGTACATTGGCATCTAGAGTGAGGGACTTCACTAGAATGAATCCTCCGGAGTTTCATGGTTCTAAGGTTGAGGAAGATCCTCAAGAGTTCATTGATGAGGTTTACAAGGTGTTGATGATCATGGAAGTGACGCCGATGGAAAAGGCGGAGTTGGCCGCTTACCAACTTAAGGGTGTTGCTCAAATTTGGTTTAATAAATGGAAAGAAGGGAGACAAGAAGAAACATGTCCTCGTGATTGGGAAAAGTTCAAAGTTGATTTTTTTGATAGGTTCTTTCCCCTTGAGATGAGGGAGGCAAAGGTGCTTGAGTTCATCAACCTTCGTCAATGAAGTATGAGTGTGAAAGAATATGCTTTGAAGTTCACACAATTATCTCGATATGCTCCCACAATGGTTGTCGGTCCTAGGGCAAAGATGAGTAAGTTTGGTTCGGGTGTGTCCCAAATGGTTGTTAAGGAGTGTTGTACAGCCATGCTTATTAATGACATGGACATTTATCGTCTCATGGTCATGTTCAATAGATCTAATAGAAGAAACATAAGAAAAGGTCTAGGGAGACAAAGAGGGATAAAATCGGTGATGGTAATTTCTCTCATGCAAGGTCCGATAGACATGGTCGTTCTAGATTTTGACAAAGGTTTTCCGGTCAAGGTTCCTCCAATGCTCTTACTAGGTTCAACAAAGAGAGGGTGTCTAACCCTAAGCCTCAAGGAGGGAATGGTAGTGGGTCCTTATTTCCTACTTGTGCTAAGTATGGAAGCAAGCATGAGGGTAAATGTCTAGTGCGTTCCAATGCTTGTTTTGATTGCGTTAAGATGGACCACAAGATAAAAAAAATTGTCCTTCAGTTGCTAAGAATGAAGAGGATAGTCGCCGAAGGGCTCAACCAAATCCTCCATCCGATCCAAGTGGTTCGGATTCCAACACTCTCAAGAAAAACCTATTACATGCACTTCAGACTCGTGGTGAGCAAGAGGGTTCTCCCGATGTGGTTACTGATTTTTTAAAAGTCTTCTAACTTGATGTTTATGCTTTACTTGATCTCGGTGCTACCTTGTCTTTTGTGACACCATATGTGGCTTTGAGGTTTGATGTTCTTCCGGATGTGTTGTTAGATCCATTTTTGCTGTCTCTACTCTTGTTGGTGATTCTATTGTGGCTAAGAGGGTCTATAGAAAGTGTCTCATCTCCTTGTCCCATAGAGTTGCTTTTGTTGACTTGGTAGAGCTTGATATGCTAGACTTTGATAATATCCTTGGTATGGATTGGCTGCACTCATGTTATGCTTCTATCGATTATAGAACTCGTGTAATCAAGTTTCAGTTCCCGAATGATCCTGTCCTAGAATGGCAAGGGGGAAATTCTATGCCTAAGGGTCAGTTTGTCTTTTGTCTTAAAGCTAGAAAGATCATTGCTAAGGATTTCATTTACCATGTAGTTAGGGTGAGGGATGTTGATTCTAAAACCCTTACTCTTGAGTCAGTCCCTGTTGTTAATGAGTTTCTAGAAGTATTCCCAGATGATCTACTCGATATTCCTCCCGAAAGGGAAATAGACTTCGGTATTGACCTTCTTCTAGATACACAACATATCTCTATTCCTTCTTACTAAATGGCTCCGACAGAACTTAAGGAATTGAAAGAACAATTGAAAGATTTGTTGGATAAGGGTTTCATCCGACCTAGTTTCTCTCCATGGGGTGATCTAGTGTTGTTTGTTAGAAATAAGGAAGGTTCTCTCCGAATGTGTATAGACTACCGGCAATTAAATAAGGCTACGTTTAAGAATAAGTATCCTCTCCCGAGGATAGATGATTTGTTTGACCAACTTCAAGGGGCAAGTTACTTTTCCAAGATTGACCTCTTTTCGGGCTACCACCAATTGAGGGTGAAAGAAGATGATATTCTAAAAATGAGTTTTAGAACCCGATATGGTAATTTTGATCTTTTGATGTTGTCTTTTGGTTTGACTAATGCTCCAGCCGCTTTTATGGATTAGATGAATAGGGTGTTTAAACAATATCTTGACATATTTGTTATTGTGTTCATTGATGATATATTGATTTATTCGAGAAGTGAGGATGATCACATCAATTATCTGAGAATTGTGTTGCAAGTTCTCAAGGACCAATAACTCTTTGCAAAGTTTAGCAAATGTGAGTTTTGGCTAAGGTTCGTAGTTTTTCTTGGGCATATTATTTCAAGTAAGGGTATTGAGGTGGATTCTACGAAGACGGATGCGGTCAAGAATTGGCCTAGACCTCTATCCCCTTCGAATATAAGAAGTTTCTTGGGTTTAGCTGGTTACTACAGAAGGTTTGTTGAGAGGATTTCTTCATTTGCCTCTCTATTGACAACTCTGACTCGAAAGAAGGCTAAGTTTATATGTTCTGAAGCATGTGAGAAGAGTTTACAAGAATTGAAGGATAGATTGATTCTGCTCCGGTGTTGACCTTACCGGAAGGGACTGATTGCTTTGTTGTTTATTATGATGCCTCAAGAATTGGGTTAGGATGTGTACTTATGCAAAATGGGAAATTTATTGCATATGCCTCAAGGCAACTTAAAATTCATGAGAAGAATTATCCTACCCATGATCTTGAACTAGCGGAGATGGTTTTTGCCTTAACGATTTGGAGGAACTATTTGTATGGTGTTCACGTAGATATGTTTACTGACCACAAGAGGATACAATATGTGTTTAATCATAAGGATCTAAATCTTCGTCAAAGAAGGTGGCTTGAGCTATTGAAAGATTATGATATGAGTGTTCTCTATCACTAAAGCGAATGTGGTGGCGGATGCTCTTAGGCAGTTATCTATGGGTAGTGTTGCTCGTATTGAAGAAGATAAGAAGGAGTTGGTTTGAGATATTCAAAGATTGGCCCGTTTGGGTGTTCAGTTAGAGGACTTTACCAAGGGTGGTATGATGGTTCATAATGGGTTAGAATCATTTTTCGTGGCGGATGTGAAAGCCAATCAAAGTCTTGATCCGACTTTGGTTGAATTAAAGGAAGAGGTGATTAAAAAGTCCATAGAGGCTTTCTCCAAAGGTGGAGATGGAGTACTTAGATATAAAGGTTGTTTGTGTGTTCCTAATGTAGATGACTTAAGAGAACAAATTTTATCAGAAGCCCATAGTTCTCGATATTCCATTCACTCAGGAGCCACCAAGATGTACCGTGACTTAAGGGAGATCTATTGGTGGAATGGATGAAGAAGGATATTGCAGAATTTGTGGCAAAGTTTCCTAATTGTCAACAAGTGAAAGTTGAGCATTAGAAACCGGGAGGTTTGTCCCAATACATTAGAATTCCGACTTGGAAGTGGAAAGATTTGAATATGGACTTCGTTGTTGGTTTGCCTTGCACTCGGCGACAACATGACTCGATTTGGGTTGTGGTAGATCGAATGACAAAATCGGCTCATTTTATTCCCGTTAAGATTTTTTACTCGGTGAAGGATTATGCTAACTTGTATTTGATAGTAATGGTAAAGTTGCATGGAGTGCCTTTATCCATTATCTTCAATCATGGTACTCAATTCACTTCTCAGTTTTGGAAATCCTTCCAAAAGGGTCTTGGTACTCGTGTTAAGCTTAGCATGACCTTTCATCCACAAACCGATGAACAAGCGAAGCATACTATCCAAACTTTGGAAGATATGTTGAGAGCTTGTGTGATTGATTTCAAAGGTAATTGGGATAACCATTTGCCATTGATCGAGTTTGCATATAATAATAGTTATCACTAGAGTATTGTTATGGCTCCATTTAAGGCTTTTTATGGTAGGAGGTGTAGATCTCCTATAGGAAGGTTTGAAGTGGGTGAAGTTTCCCTAATAGGTCCGAAGCTAGTACATGAGGCCATGGAAAGAGTACGACTTATTAGAGAAAGGTTGTAAATGGCTCAAAGTCAGGAAAAGTCATATGCCGATGTAAGAAGAAGAGATCTTGAGAGTGATGTTCATGATTGGGTTCACTTGAAAATCTCACCCATGAAGGGTTTAATGAGGTTTGGTATGAAATGGAAGCTTAGTCCTCGATATGTAGGCTCATATCAGATTTTGATATGTGTTGGTAGGGTTGCTTATGAACTAGATTTGCCTAATGAATTGGCATCGGTGCATCCAGTTTTCCATGTCTCTATGTTGAAGAAATGTGTTGGTGATTTGCCATCCATAGTTCCCTTAGAATTTTTGGGAGTCAAGGAGAATCTTTCCTATGAGCAAGTCCCGGTTGATATTTTAGACCGGCAAGTCAAGAAGTTGCGAAACAAAGAAGTTACTTTCGTGAAAGTGTTGTGGAGGAATCAGTTGGTTGAGGGTGCTACTTGGGAGGTCGAGGCCAATATAATGTCCTTATATCCTCATCTCTTTCCTTCTACCTCTACTCTAGCTTCATGTCATGAGTTCTGCATGGTTTACTCTTTTGAGTGTCATGTGTCTTAAATGTTCCCATGATTTCCTTATTTATGCATGTTTATGAAAAGCTTAAGTTTTGAGAAAATGAGTCAACTTGATTGATTTCTACATGTTTATGCGCATTTGAGTATGAGTTTCATATAGACTTCATGATATGATGTTTTGAACATGCTTTAGCTTGGAGTTGATGTTTCCTCCTTGGATATGTGCATTTATGTGATTGCATGCATGTTGGGCTGTTAGATTAAGTTCCTACCTTCCTTATCATGTCTTAAATCTCATTCGAGGACAAATTATCCCAAGGGGGAGATAATGTAACACCTCAAATTTGAGAAAGGACAAAATAGCAGTTTTAAGAAGTTCCTGGTGCCATCCGATGAAGGACAACCACGACCCATGAACCACAGACCGTAGGTATGGTCCCTGGATTGGCACCCAAATAGGCTTAGAAGACCACGAACCACAGCCTGGACCAATGGAGCGTCGTTGGGTCCACGGTCCGTGGATGAGGTCTATGGTTTAGGGCCTCAAATCTGAGTTTCAGAAATGAATGACGGACCATCGGTCAAACCACAGTCCGTCGGTCTGACTCATCATTACTAGCGGTAGTTATTTTTCTAGGGGCATTTGAATCTTTTCCTAATTATTTTATCCTAATACTATGTCATTTTACCCTTCACTAAGACCCTTATATAAGCGTTTTAACCTCAAATTTCCCACAATTGAAGTCATTCTCTCAAATTCCTAAAATAAGAACAAGTCTCCTCTCCAAAATATTTCTTTCTCTAGAAAGCTTGAAGAAGAAGGATTTAACCTAGGGTTTCAATTCAAGTCTCTATTCCTCCATTGAAGATAAGAAATTGGCTTTGAGGTATGATAGTTGTCATCCATGTATTCCTTCCATTCATGGAGTTCCCAAATTCTCCTATTTTCAAAGTTAGAATTCCCCAATTGACTTAGGTTTTTCTTCTATGTTATGGGTTCTCCTAATTATTGATATAGTTGATTGATTTATGATCTATGATGCATGAATTGATTTAATCTCATGTTTTTATGATGATCCCCCATGAACCCATGTAATCCCCATGTTTTCCCAAGTTATGATCATATAATGTGGGTCTTGGATTATGAAAGAAGATTATATGAAATCAAGTATGAAATGATATAATTACATAAAAGTATGATGAATATCTATGAATCCATGTCTAACTTACGTTTTCTAAGCAATGATGATTGAAAGTGGGTTTTGAACCTTGAAAGGTGAATTATGAAATTATGCATGTTCTTATGAAATCTATGTAACTGTTTTAAGGATGCTTTGAGATTGAAGTATCAATAATGTTGCTATTGTTGTGTTGTGGAAAGGATTTCTCATATACACATGAAAAGATGATTGTGAAAGGTTTTCTCACCTAAAATGAACCAATGATTAAGGAGTTATGTAAATGATGAGATAAGAGGCGAGTACTCATGCTCTATAATTGAGGCAAGATATGATTACCCATGACCTCTAATGTTAAGACAAGAGGCGATTACACATGTCATATGAAGTAAGGACAAGAGGCGATTACCCATGTTCCTTTAAGAGCTAAGATGAATATGACTAAGAACTAGTCTGTGGAAGTTAAGCTTAGAACCGACTGGACAAGTGATGATTACCCAAGTCCCATAAACTATGTGCCAACATAGTATTGTCTAGATAGACATTAGCTAGTAGATCCACAATAGCTAGAAGTTTCTGGTCCTTACCGTGGCAAGTATGACACCTTTTTTTGGTGTGGGGTAGACACTGGATTCCATATTGCTAGCTCACATGGTCTTATATGTCGGTTAAGGCTACTTCCCACAAAAAAGTAAAGTTATGATGAACCAAGGTTACTTCAAGAAGTATCGTAAAAATGTTTCAAGATGATATTCACTTGCATTGATCATGTTTTACGACTTATGTTTTCTAACTCTCAAGATGCATATTATAGCTTTATCATTGCTTACTCATGAAAATGTCCCGTTTTAGTGTGTTTTTAATGTTTAATGCATGGCTATCATACTTGGTACATATTTTGTACTAACGCATAGTCTTGCCTACATTTCCCCTAATGTAAGGTCCGACAGTCAGGGTTCTCAATTTCGTGGCTAGAGGTTGATTTGAGAGATTTCTGAGCTTTGGTAAGTCCTCATGCTTCAAGGACGGATTTTTATTGTTTTCAACTTTCTTCCTTATTTTCAGTTTTGTACGTGATGTATGGGCTAGGCAAAATTTCATTCGATAGATGGCTATTAAGACAAGTGTTTAGATTTCCGCTTTGCTTTAATAAAACTTAGGACTTGAAAATATTGTTTTTATTTCCTTTGTTCTATTTCTTATGTTATGAATGCTAAGTGACTTGTATGGGGCCTCTCTGTAACACCCCTAAATATTAACCAAGAGTCACATGTCGATTTACCATTGCTTAATTACTACAATATGTTTTAGTCTCATTTTAGGAACTTGAAATGTTGTGATAATTGCTAATTTGCTTAACATAAATTATGATCGTAATTTAAGGGATTGTGATGGGGTGTTTAGGTAATATTCTAATTAGAATTATGTATAACTTTAAAAGGAGATGAGGGATCTATATATGTGTGTGTGTGTGTGTGTGTGCATTTTGGGCAGCCCACAAATTGTTCTTCTAAATCACAAGAGAAAACTTGGTTCTTTTGGCTGGAATTCGAGACACACTTCTTTTTGGTAAGTGACGAAATTTGTTCATGAGCTGGGTAGTGTTTGGTAATTTATGCATACCTCGTCCTCTAGAACTCCGTTTACAGTGAATAAATATGATTTGGAAAGCTAATTCGTCTACCTACAACTTTTATGTTTATGCAAAACTCTGATTTAGCTGTTATGGAATCGAAATATGGGACGCAACATAGGACAAGTTCTGTCCAGATTTTGAAATTTTGAAATCCTGTATGGACAGCTGCTAGTGTTTTGAATATATCTTTTTATAAAAAAACATATTTTACGGTGATTCTTGTTTGTTTAAAACTTAAGAGGTGTGACTACATCTTTCATGAAGGTTATAAAGTCTGGTTTTGCCGTTTTCCTTTTCAAATCTAAGTTGCGACATAAGGTACTAAGCTGGCCAGAATCACTGTTTTGGGAGCATAGTCGTGTTTGTACAAGCTAAGCTTACTTGTGATGATAATTCTGTTTACACCAATATTATTGAGCTGCTGGGAATTAAAGAAGTTATTTAATTGTATTTTTTAAGGTTGTATATACTCGTGAACAAGTTGAGGACCTTGATACGTTGTGATCTACGGTTTGAACTCTTGAAGTTGTATTGGACTGTTTCTTTGCTAAAGCACTAAGGTTTGTGTATAAACTTGTATTTGCACTCTTTTAACTGCTAGTATATCTGAAATTTGATCTTGGTACCTTGGTTACTCTTGTCACTTTGCATTGTTGTATTGGCATCATTTGAGAAGTTAAAGATGCTTGTGTAACTCGCCCACTTGTATGGATTGTTTGATCACCTGGCACTCTTGTTGGGACTTTGTCCTTCTTGTGGCTGTGACTTTGTCACTATTGGCATGCCTCTTGATTCGTATCATTTGCCATCTTGACTCGGAATTTTTAATTCGTCTTAAGTATTGAAGTTGTCCATTTTAAGTACGAATTAGAAAGCCATTTTTAATATGGTTCTTGGTTCTCTTGATTATTGGGCTTTGACCCTTCTTGATACAGGGCGTCGGCCCTTCTTGATACTTGTTTGTGCTTGGTGTGAAGATATGATGTACATATTGGGCGAGCCTTGTTATTGAATCTCTTGGAAAATGGTGCTATGAGCGTTCTTGACAATTGGACCTCTAAATATCGAACTTGATACTTTTGATATATTGTTTACTTGATTTATTTATTATGTTCGATTATGCTGCCCATGACTTGAGAAAGGTAGTTTTGTGAATTTGATGGCTCCGAACCTATAGTTTTACACCACTAAGCTATATGCTTAGCGATAGTTGTTTCTATCGTAGGGAATGAGCGAGTGGATGCATGAAGCTGGCCATTGGAGAGGGAAATTTTGAGAGCCTTAAGGAAGATCACATTTGCATATAGGCATCTATATTTTGTATAAACCTTGGGATTTGTAGATCATCTATGTGTTGTATATTTATATGAAATTTTGAGGACTAATTTGATCATGTCGTCATGGGTTGTAATATAAGTATGGCTCTATATTTTGTTCTTTTGGGGTGTGTAAGCCCAAGTCTTATAATATATTAAATTTACCACTAATTTTGAATGAATGTGTGAAGCATGAACCACTTAGTTTGGGTACTTGGAAGTTGGTAAAAAAAAATTCTAGTGTGAGTACAATATATGCATAAAAATCTAGTGAGTTATTGGCTTATATTATTTCGGAAGGGTCTCTACAAGTGTTGGTATCAGAGCTTCGGTTTGTGGTTCTAGGACTTTTGCTGTGAATTACTTGTATACTTGTTCGCATTCGAAAAAGGTTCTATTTGGATTATTTGTTCACTTACATGGTTTATAGTATTTCTATCGCATGTAGAGTGCACATTCATCATGTACATGTCCCTAATACAATGTGATCTTTCCTTTTGAAGGAATTAATTTATGGTCTCTTCTTCTGACCGACCTATGGAAGTTGCTCGTGAAGGTTCGGGTACCTCTGTTCCCCAACCTTATGCACTAGAAGAGTTTGGAGAACCTTTCTCGAATCAATATGTTCCCCACACTAGTGGGTCTGAAGTGGGAAACCATCAGGGTGTAAGAGCTGGTTCACATCCTCACATATGCCATGGTACTCAAGCCATGAATCCTCCTTTTCATCAAATGGCTGAATTCTTCCACCACATGGCTGAAGCGATACATGATCCCAATGTGATTAACTTTGAGAAAATGAGGAAAATGGGAGGAGTGGAGTTTGAAGGCACCGTTGATCCCACAGATGCTGAACAATGGCTGGAGCGCATGGAGAGGGTATTTGAGCAGTTAGAGTGTTTAGATGTTGCCAAATTTAAGTATGCTAATTCACTATTACAAAAAGATGCTTACGATTGGTGGGTAAGTGTTCCAAATGCCAAGGTAAAACCTCCTGTTCTTACTTGGGATGATTTTCTTAGGGAATTTCGTATGAAGTATGTCCCACCTCCTTATTGTGATGCAAGGAGAAAGGAGTTTTTGAATTTAAGGCAACGAGGCATGTCTATTGCTGAGTACCAACATATGTTTCTAAGGCTCTCTTGTTATGTTGGAGGTATTATTAAAGAGGAAAAAGACAAGTGTAGGAAGTTTGAAGATGGTTTAAATGATTCCATTAGAAAGAATGTGGCGAACCTGCAACATAAGAACTTTTTGTAAGTTAGTGTCTGCTGCTTTTACTTGGGAGCGACTTGATAAAGAAGAAGCTAGTAGAAATGAAAACAAATTTCGGAAGCCTAGTCCAGATTTTGGGGGTTCATCAAAAAGGGGAAGATTTGATAACTCTAAGGCTGGTAGTGATAACAGGCCACCGCAACAAAAGCAAAACATATCAGATTTTTCTGCAGCTAGCACTCCAAATTATGGCCAAGGCAAGCCCCGCGTTCCCACTTGTCCACAATGTGGGAAGAATCATTATGGTACTTTCAGGAGAGCTTCTAGTGCATGTTTCAATTGTGGGAGCTTTGATCATAAAGTGAAGGATTGTCCTAATCCTAATAATGCTCCTTCCTTGAGAACTAAAGGCTCAGTTCATAAGCCTTATATTAATCCTTCTCAAACTAATAGAGGAGCAAAACCTAAAAACACCCAAGCAGCAGGTACAAGTGGAGCTAAGCAAGCTAGTGAACAAAGGGCTACTGCACGTGCTTATGCTATGAGGCAGAGGGATGATCAAGATGGACAAGACGTGGTTGTCGATAAATTTCACTTATTTGGCTTATGTGTGTTTACACTGTTTGATCCTGGTTCTATACATTCCTATATTTGTTCATCACTTGTTCTTCCTGAAAATGTGAAATCTATAAGACTTAATTATGATGTGCTGGTTGAAAGTCCTTTGGGTTATCAGGTTGTGTGTAATCGAATTTATCGTGATTGTCCCTTCGTGATTCAAAGCTTGGTCTTCCCTGCTGATTTGATTGAAATGCCCTTCAAAGATTTTGATGTTATTATCGGGATGGATTGGCTTCATAAATATCATGCAGTGGTAGATTGTAGGTCAAAGCATGTGACCTTTAAAGATCCTTCTTTGTCACACATCATTGTACAAGGTGAAAGATCATTGACATCTAGTATTATTTCTGCAACCATAGCAAGAAAATTGATGTGTCAAGGATATGGGGCATACCTTGCTCACATAGTTGATTCACGGTTGGAGAGTCCTTGTATCAAGGACATACCGGCTGTATGTGATTTTCCAGAAGTCTTCCCAGAAAACCTTCCTGGATTGCCCCCAGAAAGAGAGGTTGAATTTCCAATCGAGCTTATTCCTGGATCTACCCCTATTTCTATCACTCTTTATAGAATGGCTCCGGCGGAATTAAGAGAATTGAAATCTCAATTGCAAGAACTTCTTGAGAAAGGTTTTATTCGACCTAGTGGTTCTCCTTGGGGAGCCCCTGTTTTGTTCGTCAAGAAGAAAGATGGCACTCTTAGGCTTTGCATTGACTATAGACAATTGAACAGAATAACAATCAAGAATAGATATCTACTACCAAGGATAGATGATTTGTTTGACCAACTGAAGGGTGCTAAAGTACTCTCAAAGATTGATTTAAGGTTTGGATATCACCAACTGCTTGTTAGAGCAAAAGATATTCCTAAAACTGCTTTTAGAACTCGGTATGGTCATTATGAATTTTTGGTGATGCCATTCGGATTGACAAATGCTCCTGCGGTATTCATGGATCTAATGAATCGAGTATTCAAACCTTATCTTGATCAGTTTGTGGTTGTTTTTATAGATGATATTTTAATATTCTCCAGAAGTAGTGAAGACCATGATAAACACCTCCGGATTATTTTGCAAATTTTGAAGGAGAAGGAACTTTATGCTAAACTTTCCAAGTGTGAATTTTGGCTTGATGAAGTGACATTTCTTGGACATGTTGTATCAGCCGAAGGCGTGAAGGTGGATCCTAGTAAGATACAAGCAGTTGTTGAATGGAGACCTCCCAAAAGTCCAACCGAGGTAAGAAGTTTCTTAGGCTTAGCAGGATACTACAGAAGATTTGTTAAAGGCTTTTCCATTATCGCCTCTCCTTTGACTAAACTCTTGAAAAAGGAAGTAAAGTTTATTTGGGATGACAAATGCCAAGAGAGCTTTGAAACTCTCAAATCCTTGTTGACTCAAGCGCCTATACTTACTCTACCCATTGAAGGGAAAGAGTATGTAGTATACAGTGATGCTTCTCAAAATGGTCTAGGATGTGTTTTGATGCAAGAAGGGAAGGTTATTTCTTATGACTCTCGGAAATTAAAACTGCATGAATTGAATTATCCTACTCACGATCTTGAACTTGCTGCTATAGTGTTTGCTTTGGAAATATGGCGGCATTATTTGTATGGAGAGAAATGTCATATATTCACTGATCACAAGAACTAAAAGTACTTGGGTACTCAGAAGGAGCTAAACCTTCGACAACGTAGATGGCTTGAACTCATCAAGGATTACGACTGCACGATTGATTATCATCCAGGTAAAGCCAACGTGGTTGCAGATGCTTAAAGTCGAAAATCTGTTGCAAGCATTTCTTTGAGTCCTTTACCCTTGCTTCTTGAGTTAAGAGTCATGAATGTTTGTTTTACACCTGATTCAAACGGTTCAGTTATTGCTAATTTGCAAGTAAAGCCAATATTACTTGAACAGGTGAAAGAAGCACAAAAGATAGATGAGAAACTGGTAAAAGTGACCAAAGAAGTTCAAAATGGGGAAAAGCTTGATTTTACATTAACAGAGGATGGTGTCTTATTTTATCAGAACAGGTTATGCGTCCCTAATGATGACAACTTGGGGGCAAAAATAATGAATGAAGCACATACTTCACCATATGCAATGCATCCTGGAGGTACAAAGATGTATCAGACCATCAAAGAAGATTATTGGTGGAATGGTATGAAGAGAGATATTGCGGAGTTCATTTGCAAATGTTTGGTTTGTCAACAAGTAAAGGCAGAACATCAGGTCCCAGTTGGTTTACTACAGCCCTTGTCGATGCCGGAATGGAAATGAGAGAGAATAACTATGGACTTTGTTTCTGGACTTCCTCGCACCCAAAGAAATCATGATGCAATGGTGATTGTGGACAGGCTAACTACGAGTGCTCACTTCTTAGCAATCAGGATGGATTATCACTTGAGCGTTTAGCCGAATTGTACATTAATGAGATTGTAAGACTACATGGTATCCCTATGTCTATTGTATCTGACCGAGACCCAAGGTTTACATCTATATTTTGGTGTAGTTTGCAGGAAGCTTTGGGTACTAGGCTGAAATTTAGCACTACGTTCCATCCTCAAACAGACGGCCAGTCGGAAAGAGTGACACAAATTTTGGAGAATATGCTTCGAGCTTGCATTATGGAGTTTGAGGGTAGTTGGGACAAACACTTGGCTTTGATAGAATTTGCTTATAATAATAGCTACCAATCGAGTATTGGAATGCCTCCCTATGAAGCTCTATACGGAAGGAAATGTCGGACCCCTCTTTGTTGGAGTGAAGTTGGGGAAAGAAAGCTTATTGGTCCTGAGATTGTGCAACAAACAGAGGACAAGGTAAAAATTATCAAGGATCGTCTAAAGATTTCTTCGAATAGACAAAAGTCGTACGCTGATCTTAAAAGGCGTGACATTGAATATCAAGTGGGAGATAAAGTATTCTTAAAGGTGTCTCCATGGAAAAAGATTATGAGATTTGGCCAGAAGGGAAAGCTTAGTCCCCGATTTATTAGACCTTATGAGATACTTGAAAGGGTTGGACCAGTTGCATATAAATTAGCTTTGCCACCGGAGTTAGAGAAGATCCACAATGTCTTTCATGTTTCTATGCTCAGAAGATATCGTTCTGATCCATCGCATGTTCTTCCAGTTGAATCTATTGAGGTTAATCCTGACTTGACTTATAATGAAGAACCTATCCCAATTGAAGCTCGAGAAGTAAAGCAACTTACAAACAAGAGAATCCCCTTAGTAAAGGTGCTTTGGAGGAACCATTCTGGAAAAGAAGCTACCTGGGAAAGAGAAGAGGACATGAGGACCCAGTACCCAAACTTGTTCCGGGACTAGTGTAAGGTAAATTTCGAGATGAAATTTCTTTAAGGGGGAGAGAGTTGTAACACCCCTAAATATTAACCAAGAGACGCATGTCGATTTACCATTGCTTAATTACTACAATATGTTTTACTCTCATTTTAGGAACTTGAAATGTTGTGATAATTGCTAATTTGCTTAACATAAATTATGATCGTAATTTAAGGGATTGTGATAGGGTGTTTAGGTAATATTCTAATTAGAATTATGTATAACTTTAAAAGGAGATGAGGGATATATATATATATATATATATATATATAAAGGTGTATATGTATGCATTTTGGGTAGCACACAAAATTTTGGGCAGCACACAAAATTTTGGGCAGCACCTTTGAAGGACAGCTGCCCAAGGGATAAACATCACTTGTTTGACTATATATTTTCACCCCTCCTTTAGTAATTTCGTTTTCCTCAAGCCTTAGAACCTTAGAAACATATCTAAACAGATTGTTCTTCTAAATCACAAGAGAAAACTTGGTTCTTTTGGCTGGAATTCGAGACACACACTTCTTTTTGGTAAGTGACGAGATTTGTTCATGAGCTGGGTAGTGTTTGGTAATTTATGCATATCTCGTCCTCTAGAACTCCGTTTACAGTGAATAAATATGATTTGGAAAGCTAATTTGTAGACCTACAACTTTTATGTTTATGTAAAACTCTGATTTAGCTGTTATGGAATCGAAATATGGGACGCAACATAGGACAAGTTATGTCCAGATTTTGAAATTTTGAAATCCTGTATGGACAGCTGTTAGTGTTTTGAATATATCTTTTTATAAAAAAATATATTTTACGGTGATTCTTATTTGTTTGCAACCTTAAGAGGTGTAGCTACATCTTTCATGAGGTTATAAAGTCTAGTTTTGCCGTTTTCCTTTTCAAATCTAAGTTGCGACATAAGGTACTAGACTGGCCAGAATCACTGTTTTGGGAGCATAGTCGTGTTTATACAGGCTAAGCTTACTTGTGATGATAATTCTGTTTACACCAATATTATTGAGCTGCTGGGAATTAAAGAAGTTATTTAATTGTTTTTTTTAAGGTTGTATATACTCGTGAACAAGTTGAGGACCTTGATACGTTGTGATCTACGGTTTGAACTCTTGAAGTTGTATTGGACTGTTTCTTTGCTAAAGTACTGAGGTTTGTGTATAAACTTGTATTTGCACTCTTTTAACTGCTAGTATATCTGAAATTTGATCTTGGTACCTTGGTTACTCTTGTCACTTTGCATTATTGTATTGGCATCATTTGAGAAGTTAAAGACGCTTGTGTAACTCGCCCACTTGTATGGATTGTTTGATCACCTGGCACTCTTGTTGGGACCTTGTCCTTCTTGTGGCTGTGACTTTGTCACTATTGGCATGCCTCTTGATTCGGATCATTTGTCATCTTGACTCTGGATTTTTAATTCGTCTTAAGTATGGAAGTTGTCCATTTTAAGTACGAATTAGAAAGCCATTTTTAATATGGTTCTTGGTTCTCTTGATTATTGGGCTTTGACCCTTCTTGATACAGGGCGTCGGCCCTTCTTGATACTTGTTTGTGCTTGGTGTGAAGACATGATGTACATATTGGGCGAGCCTTGTTATTGAATCTCTTGTAAAATGGTGCTATGAGCGTTCTTGACAATTGGACCTCTAAATATCGGACTTGATACTTTTGATATATTGTTACTTGATTTATTTATTATGTTCGATTATGCTGCCCATGACTTGAGAAAGGTAGTTTTGTGAATTTGATGGCTCCGAACCTATAGTTTTACGCCACTAAGCTATATGCTTAGCCATAGTTGTTTCTATTGTATAGAATGAGCGAGTGGATGCATGAAACTGACCATTGGAGAGGGAAATTTTGAGAACCTTAAGAAAGATTACATTTGCATATAGGCATCTATATTTTGTATAAACCTTGGGATTTGTACATGATCTATGTGTTGTATATTTACATGAAATTTTGAGGACTAATTTGATCATGTCACCATGGGTTGTAATATAAGTATGGCTCTATGTTTTGTTCTTTCGGGGTGTGTAAGTACAAGTCTTGTAATATATTAGATTTACCACTAATTTTGAATGAATGTGTGAAGCATGAACCACTTAGTTTGGGTACTTGGAAGTTGGTAAATTTTTTTCTATGTCATTTTTTTTTCTAGTGTGAGTACAATATATGCATAAAAATCTCGTGAGTTATTGGCTTATATTATTTCGGAAGGGTCACTACACTCTCGGGGTCATATATGCCATGTTACATCTAGGGTGTACCCCTGAATAGTGACATCAGTGTTGTGGCTATCTATGTTGACGACATTCCTGGGAATGACAAGGTAGAGATTGCTTCCCTCAAATCTTTTTTGGATGATCAGTTTAAGATCAATTATTTGGGTGAGGCGCATTACTTTTTGGGTTTACAATTAATCAGATTTCTCGAGGGTTTCTTGGTTACTCAACATAAGTTTCTTACTGATCTTTACATGAGTTTGATTGTGTTGTTGCTAGTCTTGTATATTCTCCTTTGAATTAAAATATTAAGCTTGAAACTGACTTGGGGGATCCTCTACCTGATCCAAACTTGTGGGCAAACTGAATTTCCTCCAGCATACAAGACCTGATATCTCTTTCAGTGCCCAACACTTGAGCCAGTTTATGTCCCAACCTTGAATCTTTCATTATGATGTTGCTCTACATGTGCTTCCATATTTGGCTGGCACCCCTAATTTGGGTCTTTTCTTCAATAGCTCTCCTTTCTTTTCTCTCAAAGGTTATTGTGATTCTTATTGAGCTAGTTGCTCATCTAGTCACAAGTCCGATAGTGGTTATCTCTTACTTCTAGGTGGTTGCCCTGTCTCCTGGAAGTTGAGGAAACAACCCACCATTGCCCTATCTTCGGCAGAGGCTGAATATAAAGCCCTTGCCAATTGGTTGCAGAAATTGTTTGGCTTGTTCATTTATTAGTAGAGTTGTGTATTCCTTTTGTTGTCCATGTTGCTCTGTTCTGTGACAACACCCCTGCCATTCAAATTGCAAAGAACCCTGTGTTCCATGAACGGACAAAGCATATCAAGGTTGATTGTCATTTTATCCGTGATGTTCTTCATGATGGTCTCATATACCTTCATACCATTTCCAGTGGCTCACAGGTTGCTGATGTTTAACTAAGTCCCTTCCAGGTGTTCTTCATCGCACTTTTACTCCAAGATTGGTCTGGTTTCCCATTCCAGCTTGCGGGGGGTTATTGATACTTAGAAGCTATTAAAAAATATCAATTCTAGTATACTTAGTTTCAGCTTATTATATATATATATATATAAAACTTAGCATATTGCAAGGACAAAAGACCCTACACAGATGAAATAAAGATTCTTTTTCTCTCTCTATTCCACCGACTCTGTGGAAAGATATCTCAATTTCTCTTCCGAATCTAAAGTGTAACACATTCTATTTTTTTGGCTAATAATTCTAAATCTTAATTCATGGGCATTTTTCGAAAATTAAACATATAAAATTAGTAAATGATCATAAAATAGTTATCTTTAATTTAAAATTATAGAGGTAGGTTATCAATAAAGAAGGTGGGAGATGATATAATTTTTATGCTAAAAGGAATTAACTGTAATGATCCTTTACGTCATTTTCTCTGTATTCCGTTATTTTCGGCATTTAGAGCTTTCCTATGATGACTCCAACTCATTTATGACTTGTTGGGACAGACAATTCCTTCATTTGGTTTTTATGCAAGTTTGCGTGTTTTGGAGCTTTTGAAATTTGAATGTTTGACTTTGGTCAAAACTTCAGGTAGGCGACCTCAAAATGGAATTCTCATGGTTTCGTTCACTCTGGAATTTCAAGTTTAGTCTAGAAGGACATTTGATTCGGGTCCCAACGTTTCCATGCTCTTTCCAAGCTACCTTATGGATTTTGGCTTAAAATGGAACTTGGGTATGGGACCCAAATTTTGTCGAGACAACCTCCATTAAAAGTTTTGACCTCTCTATTGAGTCTGAAATTCCGAATTTTGTGGAGTATCAAGTTCATTCCATGCACAGGGTTCCAAACGAATTTTGACTCCCTATCGGAGCATTTTGCCAATTCCAACTTGAGTTGGTGCAGGTGCACCATGCTTTTGTTCACCGTGTTCGCAAAGGTCAAGGAAATTGACCACCACATTCGTGGAGCCGAATTTGCGCTCGTGGAGAGCTGGGACCTTGACCCTTACGCGATCGCGGACAGGGTCCCGCATTCGTAGAGAAGGGTCAGTGTTGACCTGATCTAGTTGACTACTTCAATTGTGACTCTGGGGTGTGCGTTCATGGAGGTCATTTAACTGGATTTAAAACTGTAATCAGCCCATTTTCAGTATTATTTTCTAACTTCCAAAAATCAAATTCTTATTCAAATGAGCTTCGTTTGAGCTCATTTTTTGTGCAAATTGTAGGAAATTGTTGGTGCGTTGTATTGGAGTCTTTGGAATTGCGTTGAGGGCTCGTTTTAGAGGTAAATACGATGCACCACTCAATCATTTTTTTTAGTTTTCCACCCGATGTCCGGAGCCCACAATGGAGCTCCGACTAAATCTGGATCGCGCACTGCAGGGCCCATTCGAGGGTGGCGCTCCCAACAAGATTTTATCCATACTCAGGGCTCGAACCCGAGACCTCTGATTAAGGGTTAAGCACTCCCACCAGTGCATCACAATCCATGTTGGTGATGCACCACTCAATCTATTTTTACTATGGGTGTTTTGAGATAATATCATTATACTAGATATACTTTAAGAAGTAAATAAATAATATATCGAATTTAGTTGAATGATCACAAATGCACATGACTCGTTTTTATAAATAAATTTGACACTGCTTTTACCTCAAATATTTCCTTTACCCCCTATTTAATTATCAAATCCAAAACAAATAAATTATATGCGTAATTTAGGTTAGAATAACAATACATCAAGTTAAATGTATTTGCTTAAATATTAGTGAAGTTTTTCATTAAAACAACTTCAAGTTGTCTGTATGGACGTTGAAGTCAATAAGGATGCACATTAAAGTTGAAGATATAAAATTGTGGAGGAAGAGAGGAAGGAGAAGACGGGCCTGAATTTAAGTTCTTTGCTTATATTCCAAAGAAATTTAATTAGTTGATTAAAAGATTGTAGGGAAGTGCAAATAGGTTGAATCGTAATTACTACTTTATTTAATGATAAATATTTAAAATAATTATGAATAAATCAAAATAAAGAAGGTAAGTATAGTATTGTAAACCACAAGGAAGATGGTATTATGGAGAAAAATCTAAGGAAGGTGTATGAAATTATTCCTTAAATATTATAATAAATATAAATTTATAGTTTGATAAAAATAATAAAATATTTATATTCGCTAGTGATAATGGAGATAGTTTGTAGTGGACTAGTGGTGGTGATGATTGGTGTTAGCAGTGGTGGCAGTTGTGATGATGGAGGTAGTTGATGTAGAAGTGATAGGTGTGATGATAGTTGATAGCGATGGCGGTTGAATAATGTGTGATGGTTGACGATGTGTTTGATAATAACTTATGATGGTGCTAGTCGCAATGGTAGGTCTGGTTGGTTGTAAGAACTGACTGCAACAGTAGTAATGGTTAATAGTGGTGCCAGAGGTGCGTTGGTGACAACAATGAATATAATTATAATAAAAAGGTAACAGGTGTGGTAGTAAAGGAAAATAGTGTTTCACAAGTGTAGGAGGGTGGTTGTCTATGATGGTTTGTGATGATAGAGGTAATGGATGGTTGTAACTTGTCACAACCCAAAAACTTGGGGTCATGATGAAACCTACCAAGATCCACCAGTCGGTAAGCCTAACTTCTAGTTCAGAACCAATGATAACAGGCTAGGGAGCGAAAGAGAGAAAAAGACCAGTCAAAAATTCTATACATAAGGAGATGAGCCAACTCTAATCACCAATAAGCTCACTCTCTATCTCTGGATGCCACAACAACAACATGAGAATCACCACAGATGATAAGAGCTCAAATCTGCATTAGGGGAAAAGATGAAAAGTGCAGTATGAGTATCAAAATGATGGCTACGCAATAGGCATCATAGACCGACCGAGCTTGCGATTGCAATAATAAGATAACAAGCGAGTATAACAAGGTAACATGACGAAAGTAAAGGCATAAATAGACATGCATCGAGGTAAAGCTACTAATGTATTAATGAAAGCAACAAAACTATCTAAACCTAACTAGACCCCTATAAGCCCAAAGGTACATACAAAGGCATTACAAAAAATAAACAAACAATAACCCAGTTGAAGCCCCATAAGCCCAATTGGTACACTCAAAGGCTATACTAATAGGCAAAATTATGAAATGAACCCAATACATCGAACCTAGACTTTATCGGTATCTTACATCAGAATAGCTAGTCTTTCCCAGAATTTTACATCGGAAAGCCTTATCAGAACTTAACAGTCCCTAAATCTTATGTCGAAATAGCTAGTCCTCCCCAAAATCTTACATTGGAAAGCCTTATAAGAACTCAGTAGTCCCTGGAATCTTATATTAGAGAAGTTAGTCCCACCTGGAATCTTACATTGGAATGGTCACACAAATACCTAGCATCTCCTATAATCTTACATCAAATGAGCTTTATAGAACCCTAACCTATTATGTAATCTGACATCGGAATAGCCACAACACTAGCTAGACCCTCTCGGAATCTCACCTCAGTTTAGCTATAACGCAAAAAGAAAAAAGAGGGATCCTGAACGAGTCTAGATAACCACTCAATGCAACTAATCAACCATAGATACTAGAAGGGCTACCAGATGATCACACCCTAACCTAGAGGATCACGTCTAGCCCCACCTCAAAACCCGAAATAGTCCCGCGGGCTTCAAAAATTAACTTCTAAAGCAAATCTACCAACCCTTAGCTAAAGCTTGTCTACAACAACACTAAGGCCATTCTAGACTAAGCTCAACTCACGGGCACTAACGAATATCAACAAAACATAGAAATCTCAACAATTACACGAGAATAACCAAAATAAGGTCAAGGCAACACAGTTACCACGTAAACCCCAAAACATGCTTGAAACTAATCTCACACTTAGCTAATTAGCGTGCTAGCATAATCACAAACAAGGTCTAAGGATAGTAAGTTGTATCCTATGTCGAAATCAATCACATGTGCTCCAAAATCTATAAATCAAAGAATTTCCCTTACTAGCCACCTCTGAATAATGCAACACTTTCATATTAATGATTCCAACATCAATACAGTCGTTACGTTTAGACACCCAATTCATAATAATTTAAGACAGAATTAAAAATGTGCCAAAATAACATTGTGGGACCCACACAAAGAGTCTCAAAATTGGTTCTGTCAATGGATCCCAACTGGCTCAAGAAGCTTGTGCCCTGAAAATGGGCACAATTCGAGCTTCGAAATGCCCCGAAACAGACCATGCATCCAAACTTTTAGAGTTCACAATAAAGAGTCACAACGGATGAAATTCAAAAGAAACTTACGGATATACGCAACAATCACGAGTCTACTAACATCCCAACGCTATATACCGGCTAATACCAGCAATAAGCAACAATTACCACTTCAAATTAAGTTCACAAAGTCTTTCTATGGGGGAAATCATAACAAAATGAATGTTGAAAAAATAGATTTTAACTAGCAGTAATGGCCGCAAAAGTGAGCACTTTTCCGCTTAAGAGGCCCCGCTAAAGAAGTGTCATCATTACTAAATTGGTTAGGCTCTTGCTGTAAGCTCCTCTAAAGTGACTCATTGACCGATAAAACGATCATTGCTAAGCATTTAAGTGATACCAAGTCTCTAAAGCATCTATATCATTGCTGGAAAGGCCCGCTAAAGAGGCTCCCTGGATTCTTAAGCGGTGTCAGGACCGCTTAGGCGGCTACACCAACATCAGGCACCGATAATAACTAGCTAAGTCCCAACGAAGTCCACCCAGGTGCTTGAGATTGGCTCGAAAACCCCTACCTACAGTTGAACTATGCTACCCCACTAAATTCGAAATTCCAAACTCAACGGAGATGTCGTAACTTCCAACGGAGGTTATCTTGACCAAAAGTTGATCTTACACCCAAGGCTCTGTTTCTGCCAAAAGCCACGAGGTTGCTCAAAATGAGTTTAGAAGACTTGGGACCTGAATCAATGGTCCTACTAGATCAATCTCGACGTTTCGGAGCTAACAAAACTACCATAATTGCATTCTAAGACAATTTACTTGACTTGTTTATCGAAGTTTACCGTTCAAGTTTCAAAAGCTCCAAAACACGAAAACTCACATAAAACCCAAACGAATGACCAAGTGAACAAACAATCAGTCCCAGAAAATCATAAATCACTTGAAGTTGCTATAGAGAGCTCTAAACGTCAAAATATCGCAAATAGATAAAATGACCTAGAGAGTAATTACATGACTGATGGATGACAATGATAGTGATGGTTAATAATGGTGATGGTGATTGTGTTGGAAGATGTGGTTAGTAATGATGACTGGTGTTTACATTTGGATAGAGTCATGGTGAAATTTTTTCACTCAATAATATCTCTAAATGAAATTAAGAGTTTTATTCAAGATCTGAATGATTAAGATCTATTCATATCAAATAAGTGTTTAAATCTTAGGGGTTGTTTGGTAGAATGTATATGAATAATGTTAAATATAGTGTATTAGTAATACTTGCATTAGCAATGCATGTATTAGTTATGCTTGCATTAATTATACATGAATTATTTTTATGCATTGTTTGGTTTGATGCATTAAAAATGACATCCACTGTAGAAAAAAATTATTTACAAAGATATCCTCCACTATTATGGTGGAAAAGATGTAAAAAAGGTTTTGAGGGGCTATTGGGTCTTTAATCATGCTAATTCATGCATTAAATCTATTACATTGATAATACCTAAAATTTAATGGTATTAATAATACACACTTTAATACACAATAGAATGTAGACATTAGTTATACGACATAGATTGAAAAAGAGTATCAAACAAGATACTAATAATACTCAAGGCTAAAACATGCATTATTTTCCTGATACACTCTACCAAACAACCCGTTAGTGTAAACAAATTCACTTGAATGAAGGTAATTTAATTTACCTTTGTTTCTTCAAGAATTTGAGGTGATAATTACAATGCTTTTTTAACTACTGGCATTTAATTTACTTGCATTGTTTCTGTGAGAAGTGAGAACAACAATAATGGAGTCAGATGTTTTCTTTGATGACTCGACGACGACACAACAATTGGATTGACGGTATATTTTTAATTGTCACGTTGCGTTTTTCGAAAGTCAATTTGACTAATTTTCAAAGTTAAATTAGATTATATTAATTCAATATTTTAAACAAAAATTTTAGATATTAAAAAACTATACGAAAAGTACTATAAATTGCATTTTTTTACAGATCAATATGATGAAAAATACATCGTAAAATGTAAGTCAAAGTTCTTATAGTTTGACTCTTAAAAAGGACATCATGACAATTAAAAATGGACGGGGCAATAGATAATTATTTTTCAATGATGTTGTATTAAACAAAAGACGTATGCATTTTTTTACATGCTTAAATCTTGGTCAGCCTATTTTTAAGGCACTTTGTACTTGGCTTAGATGTAATCTAGATTCATTATCTCTCTACTGCAGTTTGACTTCAATATTTTTTTATACAAATAGGCAATATTTCCCTTTTCCCAAATCTTTTCCATGAATTCATCACTATCTTTAATTCTCTTGTAGGTATATATACTATTGGCTTCATTATTTTGGTTCTTACTCTCCGTTCACTTTTATTTGTCATATTCGTACTTTACATATATATGATGAAATATTAGTAAAACTAAAAAAAGTTGGCATATTTTATATATGAGTTATTAATTTATTACAAAGTTACTAATAAGATATCTTGATTGAGGTGATAGCTAGAATTCTATTTCTAGGAAGAATTGGGAGCGCACTCTGGTTGAACTCGAACCAAAAGGCAGATGTTGACAAGGGTTGACAATATCAAAAAGCCACAAAGGTAACACTACAATAGAAACAACTTTTAACAGACATTATGATCAAGTCTATATTTAAAGCGTTCCCTAATAAATGTAACTCTGTATCCAGAGGAACTTGAATCTGAGACCCCCTGGTAACACATTATGATAAAGTCTTTACTTAAAGCGCTCCCTAACAAATGTGACTCTATACCCAGAGGCAATGACGGAGTCAGAAACTTCACAAAAGGTGTCCAGAAATAGCACAATAAAAGGAGCACTTCCTCATTCCAAGGAGGTGAAACTACTGTGTTAGTACAACTTGATATGTTAAGGACGTCCAAAATATATTATTTAATCATTTCATGTATCATTTTACTTGTATATACGGTATTTTTTTTCCGAATCCTGACCACCATGTGGCTATGCCACTGCCCAGAGGAACTTGAAACCGAGAACTCTAATTAAGGATGAAAAAGTATTCATCACTTTATCACGACCTTTGTTGGTGGGGTATATAGTATTAGTATAATAAACTAGAATAGAAGAATTATTATTATAAGACAATTAAAGTGTAGAGGAAGTGTAGTTGTAGGTTTGTGGCTCTCTCTTTGTATTTTTCCAAAGGAGAAGGCTTCAATACTTTTGAATTCAGTGTATCAAAGACAAAACAGATATTGATGGAGGTGTCCATTATTAATTTAATTAATGTCAGGTATTATCATACAGTATAATATTTATTTTCATTAAAAAAAATTATACTAGTTGTATATCGATCTGCACGTTGAATTCTTTGTTTTCTCATCACCCACAATAATAATGGAGTTTGATGTTTTCTTTCTCTTCTTTTATTTTTTTCCCCACACACTTGATGCATATAGTTTGATGTTTTATTTCTTGACTTTTATTTTTTCTCTTAATCAGATCACCACTTTAAAAAAAAATCATATAATATTTACCAAGGGTTTCTTCACTAGGTTTAATGCAAGTATATCTACAATTTCATCACTTCCATTATTTTCTCAAATGAGAACAATGATGGAGTTAGATGTGTTCTTCGTGATAGGGGGTGTATGGTACGGTATTAAAAATTTCAGTTTCGATAAGTTTAGTTTTAGTTAAAAAATATTATATTAATATCATATTAAATTAATTCGATATAAATCAGTATTTTAAGTCTGATTTAGATATTTTGTAATATGATAAATCGATAATCATAGTTTATTCAACTTTAAATTACATATACGCATATAATAGAGAACTATGATTTTGAATTTTCAAAAAATGTCTTGATCAAATTATACATGATGTAGAAATATTCAAAAAAAAAGTGCAAGTAATTTCTTTCGTTAATCAATTACACAAAAAAGACATTTCAATCAAATATAGAGCAAGTAAAGTTCTAATATTTGTATATATAATATTATACTAATAGTATATATATATATATATATATATATATATAAAATACAACTTTAGAAAAATATATATATA